>APFE030429040.1:35880-110022 GCA_000404065.3 Pinus taeda
TGGCTGCTGCAAATAAGGCCCTTGGGCCTCTCTGATAAGTGACAAAAAGAGTGGAGCTAACATGTCGGGTGACGGGAGCATCAGGCTGCTGAGATGGTCCTCCCTCCTCATGAATGAGCTCCTGATGTGGCTGATGTGGCACTGTGAAAAACTCACGGGAGATGAACTCCTCCCATGAAATGCCCTGCTGAGTCAACTGATATGAGACTATAAGCTGAATCAAACCATAATGGTATAGGCTCCTGTACTGCTGAGCTGGGGTCTTCTTCTGCAACATGGGCACCATCCTCCGAATGTTCTAAAATAAGAATATCGGGATGTTCATCATCCTCACTCGGGTGAAATGCATCAAAAGGCGAATATGATAGGAGTACACCTATGAAAATCTGCCCTCACAAGTAAAATAATGCATAATAAGCCTCATGATGGGAGCATACTCACTCCGGAGAAATCTGAATGGAAAAACACCTGTCAAAAATTCCACAGATGATGGCCGGACATAGGGCTCAAAATGAACAAAAGCTAGCAATCTACGCTTAGGCCACACCTCACCCACATTTGGCATCCCTATAGCCTGTGAGATCACCTCAGGAGTCAATGTGAAGTTCACCCCCGCCAGAGTGACATGTCCATCACGGAGGTGCAAGACAAACAAGCGGGCCAACTCTCTATGATGCTGAATCTGAGAAATTCTCACACAGAAATCATAACAAGACATATACTGAAAACAACTCACTGCCACTGCCATGGGGTAGGCCTGTAATTCTGCCAGAGAGGTGGGCTCCTCTCGCTTATGATGTCCACCCTTACGAGGCCTCCTCTCCTCTGTAGATGATGAATGGTCATCACTTTGCTCATAAGGCTCGGCTTCTGACATGGTTTTTGGAGCAGAGTGGACAAAATGAAAGGCAAATGGAACTGCTGTTTCTGCCTGCAAAAATGCTGAACTCTATGCTGTTTCAAGGGGAAAAACATGAGGGGAATGTTAGGGGAGGGAATTTCTTAATAAGGAATGGGAAAATATGAAAATAACAGGGAATTTCAAGGGAGATTTAGCAAATGATCATGCTTATAGGGACACATATTTGTAAATGGGAAATCATTTGCAAAGATTATTGCATATGAAAAAACATGCATGGAATGAACATGGGAACATATGTACATGTTTAATAGTGAAATAGGGAAATCATGCACAAAACATGCTGACATATTTACCAACATTTTTGTTATTTACACATGCATATAGTAGAGGGGAATTAGGGTTTTCATTTTTGTGTTTTGATGCTTTGGGAGAGGGGTAGGGTTTTCATTTTTGTGTTTTGAGGATGGGAAGGGGATTTGTATTTCATTTATAAAATGATCATGGGGAAAAGAAATGTACATATGAGTGTGGGAAAAAGGGAAGGGAAGGAAACCAACTAAAGGAAAAAACAGCTTGAAACACCATAAACCCTAGCACAGTTTGCTCATTAATATTGCAGCCATATAAGTCTATTCATTTACAAGATTTGAGGTTAAAATCATAGCATGAGGGCTTACATCCATCACCAACCACAAAAATGATATGTAAAGAGCCTACCTTGAACAAATTTGATGATTTGGAGGAAGATTGGGCAATTGTTTTGAAGTTTGCAGCAAGACAGCTCAACGGGTCTCGCAGGCCTCCCAACGGGTCTCGCACCGCCCAACGGGTCGCGCCCGTTATATTTTTGCACTGTGGAGGGGTGCTGGACGGGTCTCGCACCGCCCAACGGGTCGCACAGACCTCTCAGCGGGTCTCGCACTACTTTGCTGCCCGAAATCACTGCAATTCCGCTCCTTTCGCCTATCACTCTCTCAAACTCTCTCTTGCAAGCTTTCAAATGCACAATGAGAGTGAAAGGAGGGCACATATCTTTTATAAGCTTCATTTGAAAAAAATTCATCCATAAACCCACTTTATAAGGTTTCTTTTTGACACTTTTTTTAAAAAACACTGATTTTGGTTTCCTTTATCCTGAATTTGACTTTTTGAGTGCTTTGACTTGATTCTTTTTGTAGGTAGATCATCTGAAGGACCTTGGCAAGGGGACCAGGGTTGAAGTTTGTCTGCTTGAAACTTTGAAATTCATCAATTTTTACAAACTGAGAAATGCCTGGCTTTAAAAAACAGAGTTTTAATCCAAGGTAAAAATTGACTGTACAAGATAAAAATATCGAAGAAACATGTTAACTAACCTCCCTCTGGCTTGCTGAGTACCCATGGATTTTCAGAGACATGACCTTGCAGAGACAAATGACCAAAACCCTAGACCTAGGAATTTGACAATAAGACACATCAAGACGAGCTTGAAAAACTGTAATAACTGATATGACCTGATCCAGCAAAGCCAAGAGGGGCACAAAGACCAGCTCCTCCATCAGGTTTATGGCATGCCTAACGGGATGCAAAATTTGACACTGATGAGACACCTACTAATGCAAATGCAAAGAGCTTTTTGATCACTAATGGAGGGATTTCAAGACCGACACTAACATTATGGACCTTTATGAAAAAGGTTTGTTATTTTGCTTTATTTCTTGGCCCAAGGAAGAACCAAGTAATGTCTTAAACTGTTGTTTCTCCCATCTTCTCTCTAAGTTATTAAGGGCATTTTTGAGGTCTTCTAGGGTCTTTTCAATACCCATTCTTCTTGTAAATCTCGTATGACAATACATACAACATTCTATGGGATCCAAACAAACTTAACCAAACTAAGCCACACATTTACTCCGCAATATGAAACAAGTTCCAATATTCTATCCCTCATAGGAAGCCACTATAGGCAGTTATCAATAATCTAATCCCAAATGAAAATTTACTCAAACTGGTCATTAAGTTCTAAGTCTTAAGTGAAAACTTTTGTCAAACATTTTGTTGAGAGTATAATTGTAGGTGAATTTTTTCGGGTTTTGGTTTGAAATCACATATGAAGAATTCTTCCTCACTCATCTAGAACAAATCTGAAGACTATTCATAGTGACAACTAATAAAAATTATGGCAACTCGAGCAACTCAGAAATTAACAGTCCTAATATTGACTTGAAAAGTACATTGCATTTCAAGGAAATAGAACATGTTTAGTGATGTAAAGAAGGTGTTTCTAGTCCTTGTCCCCTTCATAGCTCCGGTTCAATACTTTTTTGTGGCTATAAGACTCCCTTTATATGTTGTTACATCACACAATGAACTGGTGTATACCGATGCGTCCAAAAGAAAAAGAAAAAACAACTTCTACAGGTCCCCAAACAACCCTCAAAAAATTTGAACACACATGAAATGATGAAACCAACACCCATGTCCTATAAATAATAACCTTAAGCACAATGGTCTTGATCTTCTGAGTTATTTTAAATATTAGCCTAAATGTGCCAAGCACGTATCAATTGAAACTTTGACCCAACACATCCAACAAGTAATGACGCACGACGACCTATATTATGCCCAAGAGAATGCCCAGAAAATGACCCATTCAACTGAGAAACTCGACCTTTGAGTTAAATTCTCTTCAAGGATTTGGACCCCTTATAATTAGTCCTTGTAATTGATGGATTTAGTTGATAAATAATGTAGCCCACCATAGAATATAAATCCAAATGAATACAGGAATGGCTTCATTCCCGAAACCAAGAGAAATTTGTCCTTTAGTGATGGAAATAAGACCCAAAAATGAAATAACGTGTTCAACCACAAGAATAAAGGGATTCAAACCTATTTTTCTCACATAATTTAATCCTAGCAAAGGATAAACCATGCAGCAACTGATGTAACAATGATTTGACTTCCAAAATAAGGCAGCTCGACTCCCTGGCTAATGAATTTTCTGAAGAAATTTGTGGTAGTTTGTTTCCTAATCCCTCATTCCACCAGAAAAAAGGGCATGAGTCCATATATACACAATTGTTCTCCTTGTAAATCGAAACACCAACTCTTGATTTTGAGCATTTGACCTCTTTCTATTGGAAAATTAATTTTAACACGACCCTCAAATCCTTTTGCATTTCGATTCTCCTTGAAGATGTTGGGAATGTGGCCTTGAAATCACAATAGATCCATTCCTGGAGATATCAACAGTCTAATCTCCTTTATGAACTCTGACTCTTGCTCAACATTAATTTCGTTCCTCAAACAAATGTGACTTCTCGCAAAGAATGGTTAACGATCATGATTCTAGCTTTTCTAATAATCTCTCAGTGTAACAACCCTGATCAAATTCCATGTAAATAAAGTTAAAAAAGAGAAAATAAGAACCAACGTCATGGGACATGTATTCCAAGCTGAGTGTTGGACAAAACATCTTAGTGTGGGTGTTCATTTGGTTTATGATGGTTAAAGGAATTCAACAAAGGCAATGGCAAAGGCTTTGGAAAGGCATGAGGCATTAATTAGCATTTTATTTATGAAAATAATGGAAATTAGGAGAAAAAAAAGGTGAAAGGTCATAGGTTGCGTGTGAGGATGAAAATGAAGGAAAATAATGGAAACTTGAAGAAAATAGACGCCTCAATAATAAAAAGTCTTATGAGGATCAATTGGTACCTCATGTCAGTTGAGTTTTAGAGCTCTCTCTCTATTCTCTCTCTCTCACACTCTCGGACAGTTAGAGAATTCTTGGAGCACTCTAGCATTGGATCAAGGAAAGCAAAGGAATGACCAAGAAGGAAAAGGAAAGAAAAAATCAAGTAAGGAAGAGCAACATCTAGTATCTAGAACGAGACTATTTGTAGGTATTGATTTGCATGTGGGATTTCCTTGCTAGATTTGGCATGTACGGTACATGCATGTGTGTATTTGGTTCTCTTGTTGTCATTGGAATGGGGTTTTCTAGGTATGGTAGTGTCCTTCAACCTTGCCTTTCCATTTCTGAATAGCCATGGTGTGATGGGTTCTCTTATATTTGGTTGAGATGGATGGTTTTGAAACTGAGTCGGGTGGTCTCTGAAAGAAAGAACACATGGCCTAGGAACCCTGAACTGAACTTGGATTACGCTAAAGCTAGATTTTGTGTGCCTTGGTGGGCCTAGGAATCCTCAACCGTTGTATGGAGGGATATATGGTAAAACCTAGAGGTGTGTGCCCTTGATCGGGCCTAGGAATCCTAGGTCGGTGAATGGCGGGATATACAATAAATCCTGGAGGGTGGAGTCTTGATTAGGCCTAGGAATCCTCGACTATTGTATGGATGGATATATGATAAATCCTAAAGACTAGGAGATAGACAAATTCCTCAAGGTCTAGGTGGATAAATCCGGTGGCATCCATGCTTGTTTAAGGCCTAGAGATCTAGTGGGGATTGCAGTAAAGCTTGAGGAAACCTGGTTTGGTTTGGTTTTGAGACCCACATTCATGCTTGGAATATGGCACGAGGGTGATTGGCTGAAAGAAAGATTTGGTTCAACCAATCTATGGTTAGGTGGTTTGTGAAAATCCCATACTTGGTTGGCTTTTGCATACATTAATAAGATCTCTTTCTCCTTCGTATTTCATGTGTAAATGTACCAGCTTATATGTGGATTTTATGGTTGTTATATCCTTGTTATTTATGTTGGTTATATGATGGTTATGAGTATGTTTTATGACAAACTTGATGTTTGATTATCATTGTGTTTTGATTAGTAATTGAAAGTACAATGAATACATGACTTAATAGATGATAATCCAATTATTGTGATATGGCAACAATGCTTCTTTACGAATCTCAGATAAGTATGAGACCCTTATGCTCAGATCTTATGTTATGACCTATAGATTACATATTTGTGACATGTTTGATGAAATGCCTGTCATGGCTAGTAAGGTTCCAGTTAATTCATTGATCAAGTGTTTTCATTTGTACCTTTGTTACAATTTCATTTATCATTTATGGAAGTTTAATGAATTTCTGGGCAATGGCTTGAGTCCTAGCACTGAAAAAGTGACACATAACCTTGGGTAACTAGCTCAGAACTAGCTAAAAAATTCCATAGTCTCTGGCATTCCCTTGTTATGGGAGCGATTGGATGGCCTCGGTTGCATGCATGGCTTGGCATGGGAGCAGCTAGGGGCCCAGATCAGTGAAATGTCAAGCTGCCTCAGGGGTTGGTCACCTGGAAGGTTTGGTTGGCTCCTAAAGGTTCTGTAGCATGTGTGAAAGGTCAATTTGGTTGGATTTTGTCGGTTCCACTTCCTTAACTATACATGGGGAGTTGAATCACATCATAGTATCCTCTCATCACATGTTTATCCCAACAGACCGAATAACTTGGGTAAATGTGGGAGGAGGGTGTTACAGAGTGGTATCAGAGCATGGTTCACCCCTTGGACTGGATGGGAGGTGTCTTGGTCATGCATTCATGTCAGTTACATATATGTGTCCTCTATGATTGTGTCTATGTGCTTGTTGTGTATGCATGGTGGTGGTCATGGTTGCAGTGGTGTCACCATGTGAAAGTGAATGGTGTGTTGTTGGATATGGTCATCATGAGTGTATGTCGGTTATGCATGCCAGTGCTTATATATTGTTATGAATACATTGATATGGTTTTAGTTGTCATGCATGAGGTCATGGTATGTGGTTGGTATGATCAGACATTGATAATTGTATAGTGGTTAAACTTGTGTTATATGTTGATGTGATTGTGATTATACATGTATCGTGCTAATTCAGTTGATCTTGTAGACGAGATATCCTCCCCTGAACTATACTGAGGTATGTTGATTATGTTATGTTTTGGTTTTAGTTGACATGGTGTACTTGCAGGAAAGAGATGAAAGATGGCTAGCAAGATGGTAGACTACAGTTCATGAGATTCTCCCCATGGGTCAGATGAGCAACATGGTGTTGGGCATTCTTCTGACTTAGCAGACACCTTGAGAAGCTTGAAGGTAGAAATAAGGAATTGCAAGGAAGATAATGACAATATCATTGAGGCATAGGAGAAACAATCAAAATTCAATGCAGTAATCCTTCAGAATTTGTCATAATTGCAGAGACATGGACCACTTCGGATCAACCATGGGCAGGAGGACATGAAAAATGGAGCATATGGCAATAGATCTCATGGTGGGCACAGGTCAGATAGAGATGAAAAGATCATAGATGGGAGGCTCTTGGATACCCTAGTTAGGAGGGGTGATGGACACGAGTTCTATTCTAGTTTTGTTTCTGAAAGGCACTATGATTGTCATCGATATCATCCTTATAGGAGGAGTGACAGGGATACTTTCCAGATGAGTTCAAGAAGGAAAAGCCACCTACCTTTTATGGAGATTTAAAGAAATCAAAGGATGCAAAAGCATGCCTACCTAAGATGTAGAAAATCTTTGAGTTGCATGAATACTTAGAGAATATAAAGGCCAAAATAACTATCTTCATCCTCAAAGGGAAAGCAGGCAACTGGTGGGAAGATGTCAAGCGGATTAGAGACATTAGGACAAAATATTTGAGTTGGCATGAATTTAAGAGAATTTTAAGGAAGCAGTACTTGTTAGAGAGGTACTATGACAACAAAGCCAAAGAATTCTATGAGCTAAAGATGGGATCCATGACCGATGAGGAGTATATGACCAAGTTCTTGGAGCTATTGAGGTATGTATCGTATCTTAAAGATAAGAAGGCCAAAGCTCAGATGTTTGTTAGTGGATTTCCATTAGCATTTAGAGATTGAATTGAGTATGATGAGCCTTAGTCGCTTGAGGAAGTTATTGGGAAATTGAAACATTTTTATGATGAATCAAAGTGTAAGACAAAATCTCAACAAGGTTAGAGGGAAAGACAAAGCTAAAGGTAAATGGAAGCTAAAAAAAACATGGCCTTAGGATGCAGGTGAGAAAGAAAATGTTGCACCTTACAAGAAGTTTAATGGGTCATAGCATGGAGGGCAACAGAATAAAGGTGATGGTATAGGACAGTTGCATTGTTGGACATGTGGTAAGGAGCATCTTAAGAGATATGGTCTGCAGAATCAGGGTGGTAGGCCTCATATTTACAGTGCACAGGAAGCACAGACAATTAGAGATGTTGGGTAGATCATCCCATGGATTTATGCAATGTTGAATAACAAGCAGGCAAATCACCAGGCAATTGTTATCGAGATGGACGATAAGCTTTGTGATCAAGTTGTTTCCATTTTGATTGACCCCATATCTAATTATAGTTATGTTAGTCCTAATCAGTTAGATAGGTGTCATATGTGTGGTTTGAACAAAGAAGTGCGTGAAGAATCTTGGTTAGTGCAGTTGGCTATAGGTTCAAAGAAGAGAGTGTATCACTAGGTAAGAGCTTGTCCAATTGAGTTGAATGGTATGCCTACCTCAACACATTTGAAAGCATTGTCGTTGGGATCATACAATATGTTTTTGGGTATGGACTTGTTGTATATTCATAGGACCAAAGTGGATTGTTATGACAAGGCCATTGAGTGTTTGGATGACAATGGAGAACAAAGAATCTTGCAAGGTAAGAAGAAGGAAACATTAGTTAGAATGGTAACAACTATGCAAGAAAAGTGTAGTCACGAAACAGGGCGTGTGTTATTTGTAGTGCATGTTTCTAGTGATAAAGGTAAGGATGTTGAGGATGTAGAGGTATTGAGCGGGTACCTGATCTTGCAGTAGTTTTAGGATGTATTTCCAGCATAGATTTCAGAGTTGCTGCCTCACAGAGCAATGGATTTTTTCATTGAGTTGGTACCAGGGGAAGCACCAACATGGAAGGAACCGTACAGGATTAGCACACCATAGCTAGTAGAGTTGAAGTTACAGTTGAAGGAAATGCTTGACAAGGAATACATTAGCCCAAGTGTATCATTGTGTGGTGTACTGATGTTGTTTGTGAAGAAAAAGGATGGTAATCTCATACTATGCATTGATTATAGGTAGTTGAACAAGGTAACCATCAAGAACAAGTATCCATTGCCGAGTATTGATGACTTGTTTGATTAGTTGAAGGGAGCAGCAATGTTCTTGAAGATTGATTTGAGATCAGGATACCATCAAGTTTGCATAAAGGAAGAGGACATATACAAGACTACTTTCTTGACCAGGTATGGGCATTATGAGTTTGTTGTAGTTCCATTTGGTTTGACTAATGATCCAGCTACCTTTATGCACTTAATAAATAATGTATTGATTCCTTATCTAGAAAAAGTTTTTTATGGTATTCATTGATGACATCTTGATATATTCTAAAAATGAGGAAGAGCATGTCAAGCACTTAGCAACAATGTTCAGATTACTGAGAGAGCATCAATTGTATGCTAAGCTTAGAAAATGCAGATTCTTTCAGACAGAGGTACATTAGTTGGGACATGTTGTTTCCAAGGAAGGCATAGCAGTGGATCTAGAAAAGATAAGGGCTATCATGGAGTGGGCAACTCCTAGGAATGTGGATGAGGTAAGATCATTCATGGGGTTAGCGGGTTATTAGAGGAGGTTCATCAGGAACGTCTCTCGCATTGCACATCCTATCACGTCACTATAGAGGCACAATAAGAAATTTGAATGGACAAAAGAATATGCAACAAATTTTGAACAATTGAAGCAATTGTTAACAAATGCTCCAGTGTTAAAGATTACATATTTGGACAAAGATTTTGCGGTGTGCACATATGCTTGCAAGATAGTAATTGGTGGAGTCCTTATGCAGGAAGGATAGGTAGTGTGTTATGAGTCACAAAAACTGAATGAGCATGAGCAAAATTATCTAACACATGATCTTGAGTTGGCAACAGTCATCCATGCTTTGAAGATGTGGAGACACTATCTTCTTGGTAGGCAGTTCATCTTGATGAGTGATCACAATGGATTGAGGTATCTATTTGAAAAACTAAATTTGAATGTCAAACAAGCTAGATGGTTGGCCACGATAAGTGAGTTCTACTTTGAGATTAGGTACATCAAGGGGAAGGAGAACCTAGTTGCAAATTCTCTTAGCAGGAAAGTACAGGTGAATCACATAGCAACTATGAGTTCTTATGGGATAGACTTACAAGATCACATCTTACAAGCGGAACGACAGGTTGACATGTACATGGAGCTTATGCACATGTTATAGCAGGGTACAGGTGGTCAAGATGAGGCCTATCGTCTTACAATAGATGGTTTGGTCAAATTTAGGGACAAGATATATCTACCAGATAACAATGAGCTCAAGAAGTTTATCTTACTAGAGCTTCATGCAAAACCATATTCAAGTCACCTAGGATATGAGAAGACATTGATAGCAGTGAAATATTTTTATCATTGGATGAATCTGAAGAAGGAAGTGACAAAATTTGTGGCTAGATGTTTAGACTATCAGTAAGTGAAAGCAGACTTACATCTAGGTGGACTAATTCTAATTCTAGAGTGGAAGTGGGAGGTCATTTCCATGGATTTCATCACAGGTTTGTTGAGGACGTCTAGACAACATGATTCCATAATGGTTTTGGTAGACAAGTTGTCAAAGATAGCACGCTTCATTCCAGTAAAATCTACTTATTCAATTAGTGATGTGGCACAGATATTCATCATAGATGTAGTGAGGTTGCATGGAGTTCCAATAAAGATTGTGTCAAACATGGATACCAAGTTCACTTATAGATTCTGGAAAGAGTTATTTGCGGGTTTGCGAATAGATTTGGCCTTCAGCACAACTTATCATCCACAGACAGATGGACAAACAAAGATGGTCAACAGGATATTGGAGGACATGCTGAGGATGTATGTGATGCATCAACATAGGATATGGGAGTAGTACCTTCTGTTGGTTGAGTTTGCTTATAACAATGGGTATCAAGAGTCACTAAGGATGAATCTGTTTAAGGCGCTATATGGGTGGAGTTGTAACACTCCCATCAATTGGAGTGATCTAGTGAACAGGGTGTTGATTGGACCAGACATGTTAGCAGAGATGGAACAAGAAATCCAGGTAATCAAGAAGAATCTAAAAGCAGCACAGGAAAAGCATAAAATTTATGTAGATCAGAACAAGTTCTTTAAGGAGTTTCAGGTTGGTGAATAAGTGTATTTGCACATCAAGCCCAAGATGAGTTCCTTGAGGATTGGATCATGTGTCAAGTTGGCACCTCAGTTTTGTGGACTTTTTAAGATTCTTGAAAGGATTGGACCAGTGGTTTATCGACTCGCACTGCCTCCGACAATGAAAATCCATGATGTTTTCCATGTGTCATTGCTTAAGAAGTATGTTAAAGATGTTGATCATGTAATTGAATGGTTTGTATTGCAGATGGAGCCAACTAGTGAATTTCAGTTGGAACCTCAGTGTATATTTCAAAGAAATATGCTCATGCTTCGAAACCGAGCAATCGAGCAAGTTAAAGTGCAATGGAAGCACTTCGGGCCCGATGAAGCTACATGGGAGGTAGCAGATCAAAGGCGAGCTATTTATCGTTTTTTATTCGTTGGTTGAACGAATTTTTTTGGTATATATTTTGGTGTGATGTTTTAGCATATGTACATATGTATATAGATGTAAATACCGCCATGAGTTTTGTTATAAAGCTCCTATAAGCGGTATGGGTGTCATGTCATTATGATTGTCATGTTGTTATGTTGTTATGTTGTCATGTTGGTTTTCTTCTTAGTAGGTTGATCATTGTAAATACTACATCGAGCTAAGTTATAAAGCTCCATGGGTAGTATGTTTGCTTTCAGCAACCCCGTTGGCTATAGGTGCCATTAAACGCCGAGGACAGTGTTCCCCCAAGGGGGAGGGTTCTGTAACAACCTTGGTAAAAATTCCATGTAAGTAAATTTAATAAAGGCAAAATAAGAACTAAGGTCATGGGACACATATTCCAAGTTGAGTGTTGGGTAAAACATCCTAGTGGGGGTGTTAATTTGGTTTATTATGGCTAAAGGAAACTGGAAAAGGTAATGGCAAAGGCTTTGGAAAGGCATGAGGCATTGATTGGAATTTTATTTATGAAACTAATGGAAATTAGGAGAAAAGGAAGGTGAAAGGTCACAGGTTGTATGTGAGGAAGAAAATGAACAAAAATGATGGAAAATTGAAGAATATAGAGGCCTACTTAATAAAAAGGCTTATGAGGATAAGTTTGAACCTTTTGTTAGTTGAGTTTTGGAGGTCTCTCTCTATTCTCTCTCTCACTCTCACTCTTGGACACTTAGAGCATTAGTGGAGCACTCTAGCATTTTATCAAGGAAAGAAAAGGAAGGACCAAGAAGGCAAAGGAAAGAAAACATCAAGCAAGGAAGAGAAACATCTAGCAGCTACAACGAGACTATTTCTAGGTATCGATTTGCATGTGTGATTTCCTTGTTAGATTTGGAATGCATGGTACATGAATGTGTGTATTTGGTTCTCTTCTTGTCATTGGCATGGGTTTTTCTAGGTTTGACAATGCTCTTCAGCCTTGCCTTGCCATTTCTGGATAGCCATGGTGTGATGGGTTCTCTTGTATTTGGTTGAGTTGGATTGTCGGATGGTTTCGAAATTGAGTTAGGTGGTTTATGAAAGAAAGAACATATAGCCTAGGAATCCCTTAATCAAATTGGAATTGCAGTAAAGCAGGATTTTGTGTGGCTTGGTGGGCCTAGGAATCCCCGACCATTATATGGCGGGATATACAGTAAGGCCTAGATGTGTGTGCCCTCAATCAGGTCTAGGAATCCTTGGCTGGTGAATGGTGGGATATATAGTAAAGCCTGAAGGGTGGAGTCTTAATTAGGCCTAGGAATCCTCAATCATTGTATGACAGGATATATGGTAAAACTTAGAGATATTTGTCACGGTGTAGGTGGAGAAATCCGGTGGCATCCATGCTTGTTTAGGGCCTAATGATCCGGTGGGGATTGTGGTAAAGCCTAAGGAAACCTGGTTTGGTTTGGTTTTGAGTCCCACATTCATGCTTGGAATATGGCACAGGGGTGATTGCTTGAAAGAAAGATTTGGCTCTGCCAATCTATGGTTGGGTGGTTCATGAAAGTCCCATACCGGGTTAGCTTTTGCATACATTAATAAGAGCTCTTTCTCCTTGGTATTTCATGTGTAAATGTATTAGATTATATGTGGATTTTATTGTTGTTATATCATTTTTATTTATGTTGGTTATATGTCAGTTATGAGTATGTTTTTTGACAAACTTGATGTATTGATCTCATCATGTTTTTATTAGTAATTGAAGTACAATGAATACATGATGTAATATATGGTAATGCAACTATTGTGATATGGAAATAATGCTTCTTTACGAATCTCAGATAAGTATGAGACCCATATGCTCAGATATGATGGTATGACCTGTAGATTGCATATTTGTGACATGATTGACGAAATGTCAATCATGGCTAGTAGGGGTCCAATCAAGCCATTGATTAAGTGTTTGCATTTGTACCGTTGTTCCAATGTAATTTAGCATTTATGGAAGTTTCATGAAGTTCTGGGCAGTGGCCTGAGTTCTGGCCCTGAAAAAGTTACACATAATCCAGGGTCGTTGGCTTAGAACTAGCTGAAAAGGTCCACAGTCACTAGCATGCCCATGTTGTGGGAACGACTGGAAGGCCTTAGTCACATGCATGGCTTGGCATGGGAGTAGTTGGGGCCCAGATCATTGAAATTTCAAGTTGCCTTGGGGGTTGGTCACCTGGAAGGGTTGGTTGGCTCCTGAAGGTTCTGTAGCATGTGTGGAAGGTCAGATTGGTTTGATTTTTTCGGTTCCACTTCCTTAATTGTACATGGGGAGTTGAATCACATCATAGTAGCATCTCGTCACATGTTTACCCCAACGGACCGATTAATTTTGGTAAATGTGGGAGGAGGGTGTTACAGAGTGGTATCAGAGCATGGTTCACCCCTTGGACTAGATGGCCAGTGTGTTGGTCATGCATTCATGTTGGTTGCATATATGTGTTATCTATGCTTGTGCTCTATGTGCTTGTTGTGTATGCATGGTGGTGGTCATGGTTGTAGTGGTGTTGCCATGTGAAAGTGGATGGTGTGTTGTTGGATGTGGTCATCATGAGTGTATGTCGGTTATGCATTGGTTATGCATGCTAGTGCTTATATATTGTTATGAATACATTGATATGGTTTTAGTTGCCATGCATAAGGTCATGGTATGTGGTTGGTATGATCGGGCATTAATAATTGGATAGTGGTTAAACTTGTGTTATATGTTGATGTGATTATGATTATACATGTATCGTGCTAACTCGGTTGATCTTGTTGATGAGATATCCTCCCTTGAACTATATTGAGGTATGTTGATTATGTTATGTTTTGGTTTTAGTTGAAATGGTGTACTTACAGGAAAGAGATGAAAAATGACTAGTAAGATGGTAGACTACAATTCACAAGATTCTCCCTATGGGTTAGATGAGCAACATGGTGTTGGGCATTCTTCTGACTTAGCAGACACATTGAGAAGCTTGAAGGTAGAAATAAGGAGTTGCAAGGCAGATAATGACGGGATCATTTAGGAATAGGAGAAACAAGCGAAAGTGAATGCAATAATCCTCTAGAGTTTGTCAGAATTGTAGAGACATGGACCACTTCAGATCAACCATGGGCAAGAGGACAGGACAAATGGGGCATATGGCAGTAGATCTCATGGTGGGCACAAGTTGGATAGAGATGACATGATCAAATATTAGACTCATGGATACTCCGGATATGAGGGGTGATGGACACAGGTTATATTCTAGTTCTAGTTCAGACATGTACTATGATTGTCATCGATATAATCCTTATAGAAGGAGCGACGGGGGATATTTTCCAGATGAGTTCGAGAAGGAAAATTCACCTACCTTTGATGGATATTTGAAGAAACCAGAGGATGCAGAGGCATGGCTACTTGGGACACAAAAATTCTTTGAGTTGCATGAATACACAGAGAATATGAAGGCCAAAATAGCTATCTTCAGCCTCAAAGGGAAAGCCGACATATGGTGGGAAGATGTGAAGTGGGTTAGAGACATCAAGAAAAAAAAGTTGAGTTGGCATGAATACAAGAGACAAATTTCATGAATAAGTACTTGTTAGAGAGGTACTACGACAAGAAAGCCAAAGAGTTCTTGGAGTTATTGAGGTATGTATTGTATCTTATAGATGAGAAGGCCAAAAGTTCAAAGATTTTTTAATGGATTGCCATTAGCAGTTAGAGATTAGATTGAGTATGATGAACCTCGGTCGCCTGAGGAAGTTATTGGGAAATTGAAACATTGTTATGAGGAGTCAAAGTGCAAGACAAAATCTCAACAAGGTTGGAAAGGGAAAGACAAAGCTAAAGGTAAATGATAGTAAAAGGAACAAGGCCTTAGGATGTAGGTGAGAAATAAAATGTTGCAACTTACAAGAATTTTAATGGGTCACAGCATGGAGGGAAGCAGAATAAAGGTGATGGTACAAGACAGTTGTAGTGTTGGACATGTGGTAAGGAGCATCATAAGAGGGATTGTCCATAGAATCAGGGTGGTAGGCCTCAGATTTACAGTGCAAAAAAAGCTCAGACAGTTGGGGATGTTGGGCAATGCATTCCACGGATTTATATAGCGTTGGATAACAAGTAGGCAGATCATCAGGCAACTGTTATCGAGATGGAAGATAATATTTGTGATCAAGGTGCTTCCATTTTGATTGACCCTGGATCTAATTATAGTTATGTTAGTCCTGACCTAGTGGATAAGTGTGGTCTGGATAAGGAAGTGTGTGCAGAGTCCTGGTTAGTGCAGTTGGATACATGTACAAAGAAGAGAGTGTATCATTGGGTAAGAGCTTATGCATTCGAGTTGAATGGTATGCCTACCTCAACAGATTTGAATGTATTGCCGTTGGGATCATATAATATGCTTTTGGGTATAGAATGGTTGTATCTTCATAGGACCAAAGTAGATTGTTATGACAAGGCCTTTGAGTGTTTGGATGGAAACATAGAACAAATAATCTTGCAGGCTAAGAAGAAGGAAACATCAATTATAATGGTGACAACTATGTAGGCAAAGCGTAGTAACAGAAAAGGGTGTGTGTTATTTGCAGCGCATATTTCTAGTGATAAATATAAGGATGTTGAGGACGCAATGGTATTAAGCAAGTACCTGATCTTGTAAGAGTTTTAGGATGTGTTTCCAGTAGAGATTCCAAATTTTTCGCCTCACAGAGAAGTGGACTTTTCCATTGAGTTGGCAATAGGGGCAACACCAACATCGAAGGCACCATATAGGATGGGCACACCAGAGCTAGTAGAGTTGAAGTTACAGTTGAAGAAAATGACTAACAAGGGATACATTAGACCAAGTGTATCACCGTGGGGTGCACCAATGTTGTTTGTGAAGAAGAAGGATGCTACTCTCAAGCTATGCGTTGATTATAGGCAGTTGAAAAAGATAACCATCAAGACAAGTATCCGTTGTCGAGGATTGACGACTTGTTCAATCAGATGAAGGGAGAAACAATGTTCATGAAGATTTATATGAGATCAGGATACCATGAGGTACACATCAAGGAAGAGGACATATACAACATTACTTTCCAGACCAGGTATGGGCATTATGAGTTTGTTGTAGTTCCATTTGGTTTGACTAATGCTCCAACTATCTTTATGTGCTTAATGAATAATGTATTGTGTCCTTATCTAGAAATGTTTGTTATTATATTCTGATGACATCTTGATATATTCTAGAAGTGAGGAAGAGCATGTCGAGCACTTAGAAATAGTGTTGATATTACTGAGAGAGAATCAGTTGTATGCCAATCTTAGAAAATGTAGGTTCTTTTAGACAAAGGTACATTACTTGGGACATGTTGTTTCCAAGGAAGGCATAATAGTGGATCTAGTAAAGATAAGGGTTATCATGGAGTGGGAAACTCCTAGGAATTTGGATGGGGTAAGATCATTCATGGGGCTAGCAGGCGCACTGCATATCCTATCACATTACTACAGAGGAAAAGTAAGAAATTTGAATGGAAAAAAGAATGTTCAACAAGTTTTGAACCGTTGAAGCAGTTGTTGACAAGTGATCTAGTGTTAAAGATTTCATATCCGGACAAGGAGTTTGTGGTGTGCACAGATTCTTGCAAGACAGGACTTTGTGAAGTCCTTATGTAGGAAGGACAAGAGTGTGTTATGAGTCACAGAAATTGAATGAGAATGAGTTGAATTATCCGACGCATGATCTTGAGTTGTCAACGATCATCCTTGCTTTGAAGATGTGGAGACATTATCTTCTTGGTAGGTGTTTCATCTTGATGAGTGATCATAGTGGATTGAGGTATCTATTTGACTAACTGAATCTGAATGCCATACAAGCTAGATGATTGGCCACGATCAATGAGTTCAACTTTGAGATCAGGTACATCAAGGGTAAGGAGACAGGGTTGTAGACGCTCTTAGCAGGAAAGTACAAGTGAATCACATAACATCTATGAGTTGTTATGGGATAGACTTACAATATTGGATCTTAGAGGCAAGACAACAAGATGACAAGTACATGGAGCATATGCACAATTTAGAATAGGGTACGTGTGGTTAGGATGTGGAATATTATCTTACAACAGCTGGTTTGGCCAAATTTAGGGACATGATATATGTGTCGGACAACAATGAGCTCAAGAAGGCTATCTTGCGAGAGTTTCATGCAAAACCGTATTCAATTCACCCATGATAACAAAAGACATTGAAAATAGTTAGGAAGTTTTATCATTGGATGAATTTGAAGAAGGACGTGGCTGAGTTTGTGGCTAGAAGTTTGGACTGTCAGCAGGTGAAAGCAGAATGTAAACATCCAGGTGGACTACTACATCCGATTCTAATTCCAGAGTGGAAGTGGGAGGTCATTTCCATGGATTTCATCACAGGTTTTTCGAGGACATCTAGATATAATGATTCCTTCATGGTTGTGGTAGACATGTTGACAAAGGTAGCAAACTTTGTTCCAGTAAAATCTACATATTCAGCTAGTGATGTGGAACAGGTATTCATCAGAGATGTAGTGAGGCTGAATGGAGTTCCAAGAAATATTGTGTCAGAAAGGGATGCTAAGTTCACTTCTAGATTCTGGAATGAGTTATTTGCAGGTTTGGGTATAGAGTTAGCCTTCAACACAACTTATCATCTGTAGATAAATGAATAGACATAAAGGGTCAACATGATATTGGAGGACATGTTGAGGATGCGATGCATCAACATAGGAGATGGGAGGAGTACATTCTGTTGGTTGAGTTTTCTTATAACAATGGGTATCCAGATTCATCGAGGATGAGTCATTTTGATGCATTATATAGGCGAAGTTTTAATACTCCCATCAGTTGGAGTGATCCAATGAACAGGGTGTTGATTGGACCAGACATGTTTGTAGAGATAGAACAATAAATGTAGGTAATCAAGAAGAATCTAAAAGCAGCATAGGACATGCAGAAAAATTATACAGATTGGAATAGGTTGTTTAAGGAGTTTTAGGTTGGGGAACAAGTGAATTTGCATGTCAAGCCCAAGAAGAGCTCCTTGAGGATTGATCATTTTCCAAGATGGTACCTTAGTTTTGCGAACCTTTCAATATTATTGAAAGGATTGGACCAGTAGCCTATCGACTTGCACTACATCCGATAGTGAAAGTCCATGATGTTTTTAATGTGTCATTGCTTAAGAAGTATGTTAAAGATGTTGATCATGTGACTGATTAATATGTATAGTAGGTGGATCCATATGGAGAATTCCAGTCGAAACCTCAGTGTATATTGCAGAGAAAGATGCTCATGCTTCAGAACCAAGCAATTTAAAGTGCAATGGAATAACTTTAGGCCCAATGAAGCTACATGGGAGATGGTGGATCAAATGCGTGCTATGTATCCTTCTCTATTCACTAGTTGAGCGAATGTTTTTGGTATATGTTTTGGTATATGTACATATGTATATGGATGTAAATATTGCCATGAGCTGTGTTATAAAACTCTAATAAGCGATATGGGTGTCATGTCGTTATGGTTGTCATGTTGGTTTGATTCTCAATAGGTTGATCATTGTAAATAGTACATCAAGCTAAGTTATAAAGCTCCATGGGCAATATGTTTGCTTTCAATAGTCATGTTGGTTGTAGGTGTCATTGAACACCGAGGACGGTGTTCCCCAAGGGGGAAGGTTCTGTAACAGCCCTAGTCAAAATTCCATGTAAATAAAGTTAATAAAGAAAAAACAAGAACCAAGGTCATAGGACATGTACTCCAAGCTGAGTGTTGGGCACACCATCCTAGTGTGGGTGTTCATTTGGTTTATTGTGGCTAAAGGAAATGGCAAAGGTTTTGGAAATGTATGATGCATTAATAGACATTTTAGTTATTAAAATAATGGAAATTAGGAGAAAAGGAATGTGAAAGGTCATAGGTTGCATGTGAGGAGGAAAATAATGGAAAATTGAAGAAAATAGATGCCTCATTAATAAAAAGGCCTCTGAGGATCAGCTGGTACCATTTTTTAGTTGAGTTTTGGGTCTCTCTCTCTATTCTCTCACTCTCTCACTCTTAGACACTTAGATCATTCTTGGAGCACTCTAGCATTGGATAAAGGAAAGCAAAAGAAGGACCAAGAAGGCAAAGGAAAGCAAAGATCAAGCAAGAAAGAACAACATCTAGCAACTACAATGAGATTATTTATAGGTGTCAATTTGCATGTGTGATTTCCTTGCTAGATTTGGCATGCATGGTACATGCATGTGTGTATTTGGTTCTCTTATTGTCATTGACATGGGTTTTCCCAGGTGTGATAGTGTTCTTCAGCCTTGCCTTTCCATTTCTGGATATCCATGGTTTGATGGGTTCTATTGTATTTGGTTGAGATGGATTACTAGATGGTTTCGAAACTGAGTGAGGTGGCCTCTAAAAGAAAGAACGTGTGGCCTAGGAATCCTTGAACTAGAGTGGGATTGCGATAAAGCCAGATTTTTTGTGCCTTGGTGGGCCTAGGAATCATTGACCATTGTATGGCGGGATATACGGTAAAGCCTAGAGGTGTGTGACCTCGATCAAGCCTAGGAATCATTGGCCAATGAATGATGAGATATGCGATAAATATTGGAGGTTGGAGTCTTGATTATTCCTAGGAATCCTCGATCATTGTATGGAGGAATATACGATAAAACCTAGAGAAGAAGACAGGCAAATTCAACATGGTGTAGGTGGAGAAATCTGGTGGCATCCATGCTTGATTAGGGCCTAGTGATTTGGCGGGGATTGCGGTAAAGCCTGAGGAAACCTAGTTTGGTTTGTTTTGGAGTCTCACATTCATGTTTAGGATATAGAATGGGGGTGATTGGTTGAAAAAAAGATTTAGTTCAACTAATCTATTTTTGGGTGCTTCGTGGAAGTCCCATACCTAGTTTGATTTTGCATACATTAATAAGAGTTCTTTCTTCTTGGTATTTCATTTGTAAATGTATCGTCTTATATGTGGATTTTATGGTTGTTATATCCTTGTTATTTTTGTTGGTTATATGTTGGTATGAGTACGTTTTATGACATACTTGATGAATGGATCTCATCATGTTTTGATTTGTAATTGAAAGTACAGTGAATACATGACCTAATAGATTGTCATGCAACTATTGTGATATGGAAACAATGCTTCTTTATGAATCTCAGATAAGTATGAGACCCATATACTCAGATATGATGTTATGACTTGTAGATTGCATATTTTTGACATGTGTTGACGAAATTCCTGTCATGGCTAGTAGGGGTCCAACCAATTCATTGATAAAGTGTTTACATTTGTACCTTTGTTCTAATGTCATTTATCATTTTTGGAAGTTTCATGAAGTTCTGGGTGGTGGCCTAAGTCCTGGCCCAGAAAAAGTGGCACAAAATCTGGGGTCATTGGCTCAAAACTAGCTGAAAAAGTCCATAGTTGTCGGCATGCCCTTACTATGGGAGCGATTGGAAGGCCTAAGTCGCATGCATGGCTTGGCATGGGAGCGACTAGGGGCCCAGATCAGTGAAATGTCAAGTTGCCTAAGGGGTTGGTTACTTGGAAGGGTTGGTTGGCTCCTGAAGGTTCAATAGCATGTGTGGAAGGTCAGATTGGTTTGATTTTGTCAGTTCCACTTCCTTAACTGTACATGGGGAGTTGAATCACATCATAGTGGCCTCTCGTCACATGTTTACCCCAGCAGACTGGTTAACATACGTCAATGTGGGAGGAGGGTGTTACACTCGACTTCTTCATTGTTGGCCTTCGACTCCTTCAAAGATGTGATTTTCCCTAACTTCGACAAATTAAGATTAAATTTGCCAAAATAAACAAATTCGGCCTTTACCTTTTTAATACGACCTCTCCATGCAAACTAATAATTCCTGCTTTTCCAAATGTAAATGTCAACCCTCATAATATTTACGACCCCACTTAAAAATAATGTGCCACGACTTATTAAAAAAAGATTGCTCACGACTTTTTTTTTTTTAAAGATGTTTGGCACCTTATCTCAACTTTTGCTCCCTTTAATAAATCTTGGCCAAAAATGAAATGTATGGCTTGAATAAATATTTGGGCCAAACCCAAATTTATAAAAAATTCCTTATGCAACAAATGGCCATAACAATGGTTTCTTAAAGAACCCATAAATAGAATTTGGTACCTTCAATATAAACCATTGAGCAATCTGCAATTGAAACTGAAATCCTCCAGGCTAGCAAGATGCACAACTCTATTACCACTGTAATATCCCTTTCGAAAATTTTGTGGTATTTTTTTTTTAGAATTTTCTTTATAAAATTTTATGTCAACATTTTCCCCAAAACCCATGAAATTGCACCAAAATGCACTAGTAAATAGGAAACTATAAATTATACAAGCATGCTTATTTTGGCAAATCGATAAAATACCACAAATAATTGATAATTTGAGAAAGTAAACCCAAAAAACACAAATAATATCAGAAAATGTAGCATAAGGAATGACTCAACTTTATTTATTATAATATAGCATGTAGAGTACAATTGGAAATATCTGAGACAAACTAGAAGAGATAATAGCTAAGGGGACCTCCAAATATTTTTTTGCTATATCAATACCAATCTCTCAAAACTCCACAATGGTTCTAATCTCCATCCCACAACAACTGGCACTGAATCAATTGAAAAATGTTGAAGCACCAATTGAGGACCTGAATGATCCTCACTCCAATATCGCTGAAGCTCTATGAAATTCGTTGATGGAATCTCCTCCAAGGTGTTGGATTTCCATCCAACACTCAATAACAAACCTGAGTGTTTATGTCCTGGAGCTAAAGAAGTTGAGAACTATGTTCTCCAAACTTCATTAAACAAAAAATTTCACAACTCCAAGATGTCCTCAAATGGTACCCTCCTCCTCTTTTATAGATCTAATGGACCCCTCTAGAATCCTTTATTTTATTATTAGTTTAATCACTTAGTACCTTTTCCCTCTTGGTATTTTAATAAAAATACCTTTTTAATTTGGAAAAATGGTAAATTGGCCACCATTCCTCCTCAAGCCACTAAAAATCACTTCTCACAATCTCATCCTGTAGATCTTCTTGTTTCAGTTCCAACGAGCTATTACACTAAGGTTTTTCGTCAAGTATTCATCCTCGAATTCCACCTTAAGCACAATTAATTTAGTTAGGCTCCATAAAACCCCAATTTCGAAGGTTTCCAAAATGCAACAAAACAAAAGGTAGTTGTGTGGATGATGGAATATGCCAACAAAATCCCATTAGACCTCATAAAAACTCCTCAAAACCCCTCTAGAATCCCATGGGCCCACTGATGGAGTAAACCAACTCCTATGAACTTGCTGCCTCCAACCTTGGAATTCCAACCTGAGCACGCCATAAGGGATGCCAAAAAAGGAACATGACAAAAAATACGCACCACTCTGAGCTTGAGAAACTTATGTCAATCCTCCTATAGTTTGACCAATTCCACTACTACTATTATTTCCTCATCCATGATTACAATTACCCTCCATGCTAGTCATATTAGTGCGCTAAGTACTTACCTCCTGGTTTGTAGATGCACAGGAGGTCATGGGCTCAATGCCAGGTATAGTATGATTATGTTGTTATGGGTCCAAACCTTTTGTATTGCATGTAATCAACTTCTCTCATTCCCTTCCTCTATTCATGGCGTATCGAACTGCATCCCTTCATAGCTTTGGTCACTAGCACCACTACTTTTCCTCCGGTGGCCTCTCCTAGACCCTCCCTCTGGGCTTCTTCTCTTGGCAGGCTTCGATGTTGACTAGCCTCCTCCTGCATCACCCCATCGAAACCTCCTTCCACTCCTCAAAGTGCCACCCTTATAACTATCTTACTCCATCCTGTCCCTTCTCCTTCCCATGGGCAATATTGTGCCCATTGTCAGCTTTCACCGTAGTCCTTCTAGCTATTCTCCTTTCCTTTTCCTTAGATCATCTTCTGGTTCTCCCCCACTTCCCCTTATGCACGACTGGCCTATTTGCTCATGTTATCGAGTTCTAGGGGTAGAACTCTGTGATCGTATAATAACATCTTGATAAGTAATAATATCGACCTTATAAACCTACCTCTTGGTCCATTCAGAAACTTTTGCTCTATTGTGGTGTATGATATTGTCGTTTCCACTGTAAACTCGATAATATATCCTTCCAACATGCTTTCGAACAAAAAATCAACAACATGAGAAGTTTTATTGCTTACTTCTTGGAACTGGCATACTTCCTCCTCTATCCACTTCCTTGGTCTGCCATGGTGATATGTCGGGTTATTATCCATTAATCGTTGGATCCACTTTGTCGGTATATTTGGAAACTCCACAAAGAAAACTTCATGGAAATCAATATACACGTACTTTTGCAACCATTTTCTCTATGCTCTGCTTCCTATCCCCGATTTCCTTCATTGTAAAACTCATGATCCTTTTGTTTAAGCCACCTAGTAATCTCCTTTTAGGTAGGGTTCCATGGCTTCCACATTCCTACAAGACAATTTCATCGCACAACCATCCATGTCCTGGCAATGGAACCATTTGTTGGTGCGCGAGATTCTGACAAACCCAGGATTTGCCACGCAATGGCCAACAAAACTCGTTGAGCATTGGCCCTTTCATCAAAACCCATGAAGTGGGTGAAGACTTGCCCAAAATGATAATGGGTGACTGTCGAAACTAAGTTTCCACAACTTGATAGGACTGTCTAAGACCTTATGACACTGGAATCCCACTCGACAAACACTTCACCATCATCATAATACTGCACACCGGGCAGTGCTTTATGCTTCTTGGCTAACCAAACAACACACAAACTAGAAGCGAAAATGCACGGGATATCACCGTAAGTTACACCTTCAACCATGAATGGTTATTTTGACAATATTAAAGATCAATGCCTTTACAATTAGACAACATTATCTAACAATATTAACTACCTTATGAACACCTAGATTGTTAAACGCATTTACAAATAGCATAAATTGTTATAAAAATACTTAACACACAGAAATCGAAATGGTACAACCAACATCATACATTTAGACATCACCACGGAATATAGAGGGGGAAACTCAATCTTCCATCATATTATATTAGCATAAAAGAAACATGTGCTAGGCACTATGATACATCCATGAGATCAACAGGGTCACAACCTTTCAGATCCATACTACATACAGACAGGGAACAAAACTCATGGTGCAAAACCCAGATATAGATATAAGCATGAACATTACAACGGGGCTTCCCAACAACTACAAACTCTAGCAACACACTTACAACTACTAACATACAAACACACAAACATCACATAACCAAGAACATGCTCCATAGTTCTACTCTCTCCTTCGTCCACTCGTCCAACCCGCGTTTTGTGTTCAACAATCCTTCTTATCCTTGACAGAATCCCTTTGAACCTTCTCGACCCTCTTCACTCCAGCTATTATGCAAAATGTTGAGATATTTCCTGATCCCATCTCTGAGCTGGCCCATGCGTAATAATGTCCCTTTGAAATATCTTCCCGCTGAATTTCTCCACTCTGCCATTCCTCCTCTTGCAAAATATCTATAACCTCCTCCACGCCATGAAATCCTTTGTCATCTCCATCCTACTACAAAATCCTAACTACTAATATTTCCTTGTATGCGCCTCCTATCCTCGGGCGTCACTACCTCCTTCCTGTGCAACGTCCACCTATGTTGTGCCTTACCTCTTGTGCCAACCTGTGCTATGCACCATCCATACTTTTCGCGCCCTTTGATCCTCTTGTGTGGTCCCACACTTCACAAAACTAAACACAAAAATTTTATGGGCTCCAACAACTCGTAAATGCCTATAAACATTAATCCACGATAAGCATTAAAATGCTAACCACATGATGTATTTCACATTACCTAGATTAAAAAAATTATAAAAAATTAATTGAATTATACCTTTTTTGTGAATTTAGATTGTATTACCTCATAATATCATTGTTCTTGCAATGTTTGGTTTCAATTTGCCTCTAGGGAAACCAAATTTGTTAACCATTGATCGAAGCTCGGATAATTCAAAATAAAAGTAGCTAACACTGAGAAACATCGGGCATCTACCTTAGACTGAACTATATAAAGTAAACAACAACTGTTGAGTGGAAATGCATAACATGAAGAGTTTGATGAAGTGGTTGGGGTGGGGTCTTGAGCGATTGTTCTAGCTGGAGCATGAGGTTTTAGTTCACACTAAAGGTGGATTTCAAGATGAACAAGCTAGACATCCAAACAAGCAATACATGAGTGTTGATTACTTTGCACTCACTTGATTTCATTCAAAGAAGAGTTGATATCATTGTGGTCTTCATGTTTTTCTTTGAGGACCTTGCCCATAAGTGTTTTCATCTACCAATGAAAGGTGATGGAGTTCAACTACTCACTCTGTCTTCCCCTGGTGTGTCCAGGGTCAAGAACCCAATTAGCTACCTTCACTTATATTTCTAAATCAAAATAAGCTTGTCGGCCATTGGTGGTCAAAGCTTCAAGTTGACTATCACAAATTTCAAGGTGGGGGGGGGGGGGGTGGAGTGGAAGATAGTTATGACATCATGGTCTTGGGCATGCGACCTTCCCCAAGGACCCTTGACCCTAGCCCCTTGGCAATAATGCATTTGTTGTTGAAGCATACTGCATCAAATAAGAAATAACCATACTAGATTTCTTTCCCACAACACCTAGAGACCCAAGGGATTGATACTAAGAAAAACAAATAAAGGAAAAACTTAAGGAGTTTTGAATTTCTAGAGCAACGTATGACAATTATTAAAGGAATACAAATGAAAAGGAATGGAAGATGAAAGGCACTTTGCGGGGTCTAATAATTGCTAGAAAGACACCAAAATTCAATCCGCCACACACCTTGGTTGAGCTCAAAACATAACAAGTTATCATCTACTAGCTAAAAGCATAACTAGAGAATGAAATGACTAAACCATAGGAATTTGACATATAAAACATTACCCAATATTGACCAACCCTCTATACTCGAATTGATGAGGATGCACGAGTTGGATGAACATTGACGCCTCCCTATCTTGCGACATTGAGCTCCAAGGTTGCCGTCAACGTCTCAAGAGATGCAACCCTTGCTTTCCAGAAAGCCTATTCCTTTACCATTACTCAGTGGCTAGTGCATGAGTTAAAGACCTTCAATCCTTGAATCCAGGTCGCCTAGAATGCAAATGCATGTTGATTCATGACTAGAGAAAAAGGCCAACACTCGAGCTTGAGAGAAAGCCCACTGACTATGCCCTAGCTCTGCGAAGTTGTTGTTGAATACAAGCCTCCTTCTATCAATCGCCCAAGCGAATTGTTCCACCTGCTGTGGGGGAGAAGCCCAATCATAATCGAAAAACTAGAGAGCAAAGTCTATCATCTCATAAGAGTTGAGCATAGTGTTGTTTGGCATATGAATGAATAATGGTAAATGCTATTTGCATTATGTGTGCATGGCCAACCGCCCCCCTCCTCCCTCCCGCCTTAAATGTGATGGGAGGTAATCATAAAAATAATTAACATATGAGTCAAACAATATTCTTAATAATACCATGAGCCAATACCATGAGTTATCAATACCACATACCGAGTATGATACATGTTGATATGGCATTTTCTTTAATTAATTAATTAACAACTAATTCCTTAAAATAACATAATTAACTTGGAGATAAATATTAACCGTTTATCTATGATTATTCCCATATATTCTATGCAGATTAAATCTCTACTATCCACTTAATAATTAATGATAATTAATTTAATTTTTTAGAAAACATATTATGAAATAAACATGCCTATCAACCTAATTAAATGACAAAGAAGCAACCTAGATCCACCAAATTGGTGTATGAGACCCCCTTGTTTGTAGGACAAAGGACCCACCTACACACAACCATTTGAACCAATACCTCTTAGGAAAAACACATGCTTTTAACCAAAACCCACTCAATATATATAATAAAATTATCATAACAAAACAATAAATAGTCAATTAAAATAAATCTAAACTAGTTATATATATCTATTTATTTTTGAAAAATCTACTCACTATATATAATAAAATTATCATGACAAAACAATAAATACTCAATTAAAATAAATCTAAACTAGTTATATATATTTATTTATTCAAACATATATATCTATTTATTTTGAATAAAAATTCCAAAACAATAGAGAATCAAAACTTAAAACTCTGACTCCACTAATTTTACTTTAATTTTATTTTAATTATTAATTTAATTCAGTTAAAATGCTTGTGTAATATCACATCACATCTGTTCAAAAAAGTTGTTTTTGTTGGTCGCTAAAATCTCGCCAAGCAATGAGTGTCAAGGTATCACAAAAGAGAAGGAGGATCTAAGACGAAAGTCAAAATAATTTGGAATTGGTGCCAGCAAAGGAACCGCGTCTCTTGGAAGCTTGCGGCAGAAAACTTGTCGGGCCTAAATTACCAGAAGTCCGCTGTAAAATTCCAAATATTTAACTGGCACCGTTAAGCGGGGACGGCGTCAAACGGCGTAAACGTTTCAAACTTCGAAGGAATTTTAAAATCCCAGCTGTTGGGAATTCGGAAATGTAGGTGAAATTTAGACTGTAAATGGTAAATTTGAGCTGTGTTTGTCTTGACGTCTCTCGCACATTGAGAACATAAATTTTCAGGTTCCGAGTTGAAAAATGTTGTTTTCTTCAAAAATATTTGAGTTAGGTATATTTACCCTGGAAAACAGCTTAAGCAGACTGAGACGGACGCAAGTGCAGCATTCTGTGAAGGATTTTACTTTAGTTTCCATGATTAGCTGTGGCTGAGGAAAATCTGTCTAAAACTTGCATTGCTGTTCCTTAAATTTGACGCAAGAATGGCATTGGAAGCGTTTTCACTGTTAAGACAAGCTGGAGTGTTGAGTAAAGTTTTTAAAGCATCGCTTATTTACACCCCACGGCAGGAAAACTTCACCCGCAAGGCAGGTAAAACTCAAAGATTGTTCGACATCTTCAAATTTTTGGTCTGGATGGTGAATAGAGTACTAGCCTCTCACAGCAAGGGAAGCTTCACCTGCACGGCGGTCAGCAACGAATAAGAATTTGGCATCTTTAAATGCACGAAACAGATATCGAAATCTATGAATGAGAATTTGAATTCTTTAATTTTTTTTATCGGTGAGGCAAAAACTTCGAAGTAATATTTTACTTTTTTTCGAGTAAAGAATTGGCTGGCCGGCCATGGTGGCGTCCGGATTTAGGAAACCACGAGCTAACTTACAGAAATGAGCTGAATCGTGCAAAGTTGGTAAAAGGAGAATAGCGTGCAAGCTTTGCGAAAGAATTTACAATGGCGAGCGATGATGATTTAAATAGGCTGCATGGCTTAGGGTGTGCTTGCAGTATTTGGCATTTTTTATTGATGTGCAAGATAAAAAAAGCGACCTGCACAGGCTGTTATGTCCATGGAAAACGTTACATTGTACGGAACATTAGATGTATGGATTTACGAGGCCAGGGCATTGCCTAACATGGACCTCTTTGCCGAGAGGTTCAGACAATTTATTTCAATCTTCGAGACCTGCAGCGCACCCTTCCAGAAGTCGAAGCATGGTGCCGAACATCGCAAAATTATAACCAGCGATCCTTATGTATCAGTGAATCTTGGTGATGCCACTGTAGCCCAAACACGTGTAATAAAGAACAGTCAACATCCGGTCTGGAATGAGCATTTTCAGATTCAGGTGGCTCATTTAGTGGACGAGGTGCGCTTTGTTGTTAAAGACAATGATTTCCTGGGAGCGGATTTTATAGGGACAGCGGCGATTTCTGCAGAAAGCGTTTTGAGAGGTGACACGATTAATGGCTGGTTCTGTGTGCTCCGTCCCGACGGACAACCTCCCAAGCCTGAAACTGCATTAAAGATTGCAATGGAATTTTGTCCAGCGGAAACCAATCCATTGTACCAATATGGTGTGGGCTCTGGCCCTGATTATCGTGGGGTGCCTAATACCTATTTCCCACTTCGGAAAGGCGGGAGGGTTTCCCTTTATCAGGATGCTCATGTGAAGGATGGCTTACTTCCAGCTATTAGGCTAGAAGGAGAGGAGTTGTTTCAACATAGAACATGCTGGGAAGACATATGCCAATCAATTTTAGAAGCGCATCATTTGGTATACATTGCAGGATGGTCCATATATGAAAAAGTTAAGCTTGTGAGGGAGCCTACAAGACCATTGCCAGATGGATTCGATTTGAGCCTGGGGGAGCTTCTGAAATTCAAGTCTCAAGAAGGAGTACGAGTTCTGTTGCTTGTATGGGACGACAAAACTTCACATGATAATTGCTTCTTTAAAACGGTACGTTTACTGTTTCAATGCTATGTTTAAAGCAGTGTTCATGTGGACATTGAATTGCAATACTGTATTTTATCAAATATGAGCTTCCAACAACGACAATAACTAGCAAATATGACACGGGACACTTGATATACCCCCTGCCTAATCCCTCAGTGTGCACGGCATGGATGGAAGCCAATTAAATAACACGGTCATCGCAGAAGCAACACCAACAACATACATGCACACACAGGAAACAGGAAGCACACGACAGCTTTTAATTAAACCGAAATCAACTTACATGAATTTGAACTCAATGGGTTCCTTGCTGCTTTTAAAAAATTGAACAAGAGACTAACCCTTTTCTTATAGGATGCCGGCCGGTCTCGGTCTCCAATGGGCTTACAACAAAGCAGAACTGCATTCTGCTCCACCAAAGGGATTCTTTTTGGCTGTAATGTTATAACGCTCTTGTCTTCACCGTCTTCTTCATTATTCTACAATTTTACCCCGCATTTACAGCTGGAATAGTGTCCTATGGGTCAAGAGCTATGGGCGCTCTCTTCTTTATGAGCTGCAAGGTCACACTCCGTCAGCTGCCTCAGTTTGCAATTTTGTCCAGCACTGAAAAACTGGCATTGTGACTTTTCTGTCATCTCCAAGGGTTCTACCTAGTGACTTAGACTGGAACCCTCTTCTTCTTCGGCTTGCTGAGCTTCCCCTCCTTCACCAGCTACAGACTCGTCACCTTGTACCCTGACTTTTCCTTTTATAGCTTCTACCTAGACACTAGCTAGAGCTACAAGTCTGCCATTTTTCTATGGTGGTTCTACGGTCTACCTAGCAACCACAACTAGAACCACTTTCTACGAGCCACAGGCTTGTCTTCAACTGGCTTTCCATGCAATTCTACCCAGCGATGCTGGAATTGAGTTCTAATTCTGTTTGGCTGCCTCTCCCCCATGGTCGGTATTTCTCTACAAAATGAGAGCTTCACTTCGTTTTCTCTCATTTACATATTCGACTTTTCCTATCCTTGCTTAGATTTGCACAAATGAATTGTTCCCCCCTCTCACCCTTTCTCTTTATTCATGGTTGCCTTTAATTTTCTCATCAACCACTCCATACGATAGTTCTAACTGCATGTGGGCTCCTTGTGCCCCTTGCTATGCATTCGCCTTTTCGTTGTTTTGCAAGACCTTTGGGTCCCCTCTTCTTAATGTCATCCCTACATTTAAACCTTTAAATAGGACCCCCTCTTTTATAACCTTGCACGAGCTCCCAAGAGTCTTCACCTCCCTCTGTTGTCGATCTTGAGGAGGGAGATTTGTTGGCTCTCATATATGCAGACGTTCCTTGTACTTCCCTTCTCAAACTCCTCAAACAAACTCACAAACGATGGGGATACTTCACAGATGGATGATGCCACCATAACCCCTTCTCACTCCTCCTTTCAACATGTACACCTTTCTGTTCATTGTTGTTGGTGTTTTTTGCAGTGTGTGCAAGGATTCTCATGCATCAAAGTACAACCTTCTGCTAAGGCTACATGCCAATGTTAAAGTCGTTGCCTTTTTTCTCTATGCTCATTGCCACCCTAGCTTGTACATAATAATGATCATTGCCTCTTTAGCTTCTTTCTATTGCTCCAGTTTCTATATCATTCTTGGTTTTGTGCTTTTGTGTTGGAAGTCTTCTTCTGCCCTAATTTGCATGACATAGGGAAATGGGTACAAGTTAAGGCTTGAATAATGTTCAATATGAGGACATTCAATGGCATATAGAACCCTAGGAAAATCCCTACAAATGATCTTCAGCAAGAAGGGAACAAAGGTTTCCAATAGAGACTAGGGCTGATGCAAGCAATAAGGTCTTAGGGCTGATCCAAGCAATAATGTCTTAGGGTTGCTATAAGTTAAGGCTTGAATAATGTTCAATCTTAGGGCATGCAATGGCATATAGAAGCCTAAGAAAAACCCTGCAAACTATCTTCAACAAGAAGGGAACAAAGGTTTCCAATAGAGACTAGGGTTGATGCGAACAATAAGGGCTTAGGGCTGTTAGATGTATGTAAACAGCAATAAATTAAGGTGATGTCAGCCCTATTAGGGCATGCAAGACAATCCATGATGCTAGATTTTGCTTTTAGATGGTTTTTGTAAATTATCCTACAATTTAGAGCCACTCTCATGTAATAAAACAACACTTTACACACAAATATGCACCTAAAACCCTAGCAGCTACCCTAGCCATCTAGGAGAAGAAAATTTAAGGGAAACTTATTTAGTTTTGAGATGATCAACACACTTCTAGATCGGTGCCTTAACCTACAATGGCTAACAGAGTTTTAATGGAGCTAAATATCAAGGAACGATTGTGAGGGAGTAAAGGGGGATGCTCTAGGGATCCACTTGTAAAACCCTAGCTACTGTTCTTGTGAGGGGAGAAATTAATAATAAGGTTTGCACACTAGGAGTTTATAGACTATGAAGATAATTTAACATGCATTTATGAAGAAATGTTTCATCAATGATAAGCATTTAGACATGGAACAATAGAAACCCTACTTAAAACGTTTAGAGCATGCAAGATATCAATAATCAGCAATAAACTTACAAAATCCTCCACATTAGCTCTTCTTTCAATCCCAAAATAGTGTCTCCAAGCAAAAATCACATCCAAGAGCAAGTCACACTGTAAAAGATCGCATAATGCCTGAGTAGCAAATAAGTAAGCTAGTTCACACTCTTTTTTGAGAAGCTGAATTCACGTGTGATGATGAGATAAGAAGTGAGGGGGAGGCTCTATTTATATGAGCCTTCTCCCACTCTCTTTACAAATAAAATAGCTAAGAAGCCCTAAAGACAAGTCCACTTTTGAGTGCTCCACAAGAAAGAGGCTAGAAGCCAACCTCATAGCTCAAATACAAGCCAAATATGCCATAAAAGGCCACACGTCTGGGAATAAATGCTCTAGTAGTATGGTGTCACCCTCCAAGTGAGCTCAATAAACCCTCAAAATGTGTGACAAGGGCTGAGTACTCTATACTCCAAGAAGTGCCTCAAGGATCATGTGCAAGCCATAAAAATCTCCATGCCAACACGTCATGCCCAAAAATGCCATATGTCACTCTTGTTACCACACAAACTAGCAGGGCCCTAAGGAGGGAAACCTATGGGACACTTGCTAGATGAAGTGACAACAATGAGACAATGACCCACTGTCACCACAGTCAATGTCCCTTGCTCTTTACGAACTTTCACCAATGGGAGGAGTTCTGATATGATTATGATCAACCATAATAGATATTCTAGGGTTGAAGGTTCAAGGTGATGGAGCTAGAGCTCATTCAAAGAGAGGCTCAATAAAGGTACAAGGCTTCCTTTCAGTTGGTGTTGATAAATTTGAATGTACTCTCTATACATATTAAAAAAGCATGCCGTGGTTTTCCACATAAAAATCTCTGTCCTCTGTATATTTATATGCTTTGCTTGATATTTGTGAATGCATTTACAAGTTTTTGAAGTTAAAAATTGCTAATACTAATTCACCCTTCCATCTTAGTATTGCTGAATATTCCAACAGTTATATATATGTTGGTTAGACTTGGTGATTAACTTAGCTAGAGGCTTATTTAAACTGCACTTTTCATTTCACTTTCTTTCTGTCGGTTTCAACATTATCTAGGAGTTGCTTTTGCATTCCCACATTGTATTCACACTGGATGTATCTTTTAGTCCCCATTGAACTATTTATGTGGTCATTTGATGGACATTAATAAAATTATTTGATCTTTATCTTATCTTATTTCATGTCTTAGACTCGTAGTGCAATTAGAGGCCATTATTATTAGATTAGTTAGAGATAGGGATTTTTGATTCAGATCATCCACAATATTGTGTGCCTCTTGTTGTCGCCGTTTCGAATCCCAATGTGGATCCATCTTCAGGACATAAGTGATAGATTGGAACACAAAAGTGATAGATTGGAAGAGGAGCTTAACAACCAGAACAAATAAATAAATACCTAATGCTCAAAAACAAAAAAACAAAAAGCCGCCTCATTCTCTAAAACTAAACTTAAGCTTACGTGAGACTAATCATTGGAAAAATATATAATTAATATAATAATTAATTATATATTTTTCCAGTTATTAGTCTCGCATAGGCTTAGGTTTAGTTTTAGAGAATGAGGCGGCTTTTTGTTTTTTGTTTTTGAGGATTAGGTATTTATTTATTTGTTCTGGTTGGTAAGCTCCTCTTCCAATCTATCACTTCTGTCCTGAAGATGGATCCACGTTGGGATTCGAAACGTCGACAACAAGAGGCACATAATACTGTGGATGATCCGAATAAAAAATCCCTAAATGACAGCCACAGAAGCCTAAAATCTAACATAGTTAGAGATAATCAAGTTGTTTGTCTTTGCCACATAACTTCGTAGTGACCACATTCATGCATTATGTGATTGTGTTAATCCTACTTAAAGGTGATTTACTTACCTTTAGCTCTTGTTTAATCCCTGATAAAGTAATAGGTAGGTTGGCGTTGAATGCTTGATGAACATTCTAATCCTTTTTAGATTAGTATAGCTAGTTTGTCTTCAACAATGTAGCTTACGTAGACAATGGAATTCATGGTTAATACTTTGTTAAAATTGGCAACGAGGGCCAAACTCCATGCGGGTCACCTTATTTATGGCAGCTGATATTTTTCTTGGATTCCTCTCTTTGAGAGGTGTAGGATTGATATAAAGATCATCCGATTCCGACATGTATTTATGGAGATATGAATTTATTTATATTATTTGACAATTTGTCAAGGTCGGCCAGAAATTACCCCTAGCTCAACCTCAACGTAGCATTTAATTAGAGGAGACCTCAAGTCATTTGAGATACACATCACTCATGATCTCTCTCTCCACTTGTTTGGGTTTGTCCTCTCACAAGGAGGACGTAATGGAAAGGAAGGTCACCTAGCTGCAGTCTTGGAGAGATATCTAGCTGTAGTCAAGAAGGCCCTAATCCGCAACAAGAGAAGGAGCCTTAAGGCAAGGAGAAGGGTCTCTGTTTTAGGGCCGCAGGTTAGGGCAACTTCAGCGAAGAAGGGAAGGACATTAGGGTCATTCTCATGACTGTTTTGAAGTGCAAATGAACCAGCATTAAGCCCACATTACAAGAGTCTACTTCTGGGCTATTTGTAAGGGCATTTGTGGCAAGGTTCATCTCTGCCTTGGGCAGCAGATTGCACAAAAGACATTGCGGATGGACTGAGCCCTTTTATTGGGCTGTTGGGTGAGTATAGGGGCTGGTTCTAGCCTTATATTCCAGCATTTGACAACAACTAGGAAGGGGGACAATACCACAGTCTATTATGCCTGATCAAGATGCTGTTTTGAAGCCTAGGAGAAGGTTAAAGGGCAGTGTTTGGTTGGAGGGACTGTGTGAAGGAAAGCCGCAGTCAATAGGAGGTCTGATGGGTGTGAATAGGGTGCTGTAGCAGACGGATTTTGTGCCCTAACCAGTGACCAGGTTTGCGAGAAAAGACACCAGTCCTTGGAGCATGAAAAGGGTGCCATATTTGCAGCTTTGATATAACCAGTGATGCAGCGAATGAAGGAGGGTGTTGTGGAAGGAAAGCCGCAGTACTGTGGGTGATTGGTAGAGCAGTTTTAGGGATAACATCTGCTGTATAGAAATCTTCAGCCCTTGGTGCCAGAACTGTAATTTCATTGAGTCATCTTCATGGTTAAGATCTCTGATGTCAGATCTCCTATTTGGCAAGTTAGTATTGACTTTAAATCATTGTACTCTATCTCTATCTCTCTGCTGAACTATTGAAGACTAAAGAAGATTTGATCAAGGGTTTCCCCACATTGGGGTTTGTCCCTGGCTGGTGCCACATCTTGTGTTCTTTTGTCTTGGCTTGTCTTCTACTGTTTATGCTTATGTTCTATCTGCATTTTACTATCATGCTAATGTGTTTGCTAATCTGGACATTGATATTGGGCTAATAAGAAAATTGAAGTAAATTGCTCTCAAGTATAGAACATACCTAAAATTAACATGGTATTAGAGCTGAGGTGAAGACAAAGCTCACGCAAGAGTGAAAGAGCAATCATCGAAGACAATTGAAAAGGACAAAAGGCTCAATGGGTTCCTCATCCCACTTCCCGCTGAAGACAAGCTCTGTGAAAAGTCTGACTATCATGTATAGAAGATGTCTCTTGATTTGACATTGGAAGAACAAGAAGTGTTGGATTATGTGAAAGGTAAAATCCCCAAGCCTCCATGAAATGCACCAGCTGCTACAAAGAACAAGTACACCGAGGGTGAAGTCAAAGCGAAGAAGATTATCAGAGATTCCATTGACAAACGTCTGGTGGCCTACATCTTCGATTTGAACACCTCCAAGGAGATTTACGACAGATTGGTTAGCGTGTTCAAGGTTTAGTGATGCAAATCAAATTTGTTCCTCAAAAATAAGTTGAAGGATATTAAGAAGGGCAAGGACGAGGCTATTCAATCCTACTTCTTAAGGATCATTGAGATCAAGATTGATCTTCTATCGATTAGAGAAGTCATTCTTGACAGGGAACTTACTATCACTACCCTTGGAGGGCTCCCACCTGAGTGGTATATATTTAGAACCACTATTCTCAATAATGCTCGAATTTCGGGATTTGAAGAATTGACGTCAAGATGCATTCAGGAAGAAATAAGAATGGTGGAGCAAGAAATGCCTTCTAATAGAGGCAACACCGCTGCTTTCTCTGCTCATGCCAAAAGGAGAAAGAATGCAGGTTCTAAAGGTCATTTCAATGGAAAGTCCGGACCTAAGGGTGGAAGGAAGGGCAGGTGCTTTGTTTGCAATAAGTTTGGCCACTATGCAAGGGAGTGTCCAAATAGAAGGGACGGTTCACATGATGATGATCAAAATCACTCCAGGGGCAACTTCAACAACAACAATGAAAGGAATGGTAGGTTCAATGGAAAAGGAAAAAGGAATGCAGGACATCAAGGAAATGGTCAACCCTCCAAGAAAGCTAGGAACTCCAAGTATGAAGAATCGAATGTTGTTTTTTTTTTTTTCTCGGTAAAAACTAGCTAGTCTATTGTATTATATGTACAGGTAAATTTTACAATCAGTGAAACAGTCCGTCCAGGGCCAGCAGTGGCACCTTGGATATCTTAGCTTAGATACAAAAAGCTCCCTCGCAGGGGCAGCACCTACAGGACTTCCAAAATTCCTCCAAAAACTTACTGAGGCTGGAAACCAATTTGACTTGACAAGCAGCCGGACATAGAACCGCATTGAGTTAATCATGAACATGATTGCCCACGCAGGGGCGTCCATCAAAAACTGACTGTGGACCGACAGAGAACTTACAGTGGAGCGATATGTATATGACAGTATTAAAAACTGAGAGTAAACTAGACCAGCATAAACAAGACAATGTAAAAGACTGCAAGTGAACAAACACAGTGATGACCAGAATCCAAATACTCGCAGAGACCTCTATCCTGGACTCGAGCCGAGAGAGAAAGGCATGTGCCGGAGCGCGCGTCGGAGTATCAGTCGTCGCAGGGTTCTTTTTCTTCCACGATGGTGCACCATCCCTGGCCCTCGGGGATTCCCTCCCACATGGCGGTCCATGGATCCTTTGCCTTGCCCTGAGGTTCCGGCACCTGGGGATGCGAGGGGGCGTGCAGTGGCTCCTTCCCTGAGGTGCCCGCTTCAATTGATGGCTGCAGAACAGGGCTCTCCACCCCCGTGCCCTCTGGAGGCGGTTCCGCCAATCCTGGAGATTTCCCGCCATCATTCCCTTCTGGAATTTTTGTAAAAAGAACTGATATGTGGGCATTGATGCCTGCGTTATCCTTTGAGCTGCCCAGGGTGAACACAGTCGAGCCGAATGCTGGAAGAACTGGCTCCCCTTCACTTGAGCAGCCAACCTCCAAGAATTGCCCAGCTTGAATTGGTGTAGCCCTCGCCCGCCTGTAGCAGTAGCAGCAGCAGCAGTGATGGTGCTCATCTGCTGCCAGTGTGCGAGAGGAGGAACCTCGCCTAGGTCCCCTTCTGCTTGATTGCCTCTCCCGCAACCTTGCCATGGAAACCCCTCTGTCTTCCTCGTGAACCTGAGGTGAATTGTGAGACCATGCACAGGGCGGGTCTCTCCACAATTCCCACTCAGGCGTGACAACCTCTGAGCCACCTTTGCCTGAGGGAGGAATTTTGCTCCTCGAATCCAATTTGCCTTGAATGCTCGTGATGTGCAGCGTCCAACTAAGGCATATGCCTGAATTGCTACGACGGGAAGCCAAGACTGCTTGGCAAGGTGGTAGGCTAACCATCCACCCAGAGATCTGCCGCGTCTGCGTCTCCTCAACCTCACCATGCCAATGCGCTCGCATCTGCCCCTCTGCACCTTGATATTCTGCCTCATTCCTTCGTTGCAGACGAGCAATAACTGCGACCTGCCACTCCATCTATTCCTTCTGCTCTGCATTGAATGCCCAGGACTTGGGCAGCGGAGTAATAAACCTTGACGGCTAATATCCATTAACCGATCTCATTAGCACGGGGCGGCACATGCTGGGCATGTGGCTCGACCTCCATTGACGTGCCAGCACCCGCATCCGGGGATGAAGAATCAAATGTTGTTAACAATAAGCAAAAGGACTATTATCTTATATCGACCCTCTCCATTACCTCTCCTCTGGGCACTTTGGGTAATTGGCTTATTGATAGTGGTGCTTGAAGGCACTTCACTGGATATAAGGAAACTCTCTCTAATCTGATAAAGAAGGAAACAAACTTGGAGATTGTTCTTGGAGACAATGCCACCTATCCCATAAAGGGTGTAGGTAATGTTACCATTAAATTGAATCAGGGTAACACGATTCATTTCAAGAAGTTCTTTATGTACCTGATCTCAAGAAGAACATGGTATCCATTTTGGAAATGGAAGACAAAGGATACAAGGTGGCATTCATCGATGGAAAGGTATGTGTTTGGAAAAGGAATTTTAAAGATGCTTTTACTCTTGGGTTCAGGGTTGGCACTTTGTATCAAGTTGCAGGGAGTCCATTGGGGGCCATGCCTTGTGACACATTTCTTCAATCTGAACTATGGCATCGGAGGTTTGGCCATCTTCATTACAAGGCCCTACCCGATATAAAACAAATGGTGACAGGGATGCCCGAGTTCAAAGAAGTACATGAAAGTATATGTCCCGGATGTACCGAGGGAAAATTTACAAGGGGACCATTCCCCTCCAGTAATAGCAAGACCATAGATGTGGAACAACCTGAGGGATTTGAGGTTCATAATCGGAAATCTCATGTATGTAGGTCGAAGAAAGCTCTCTATGGCTTGAAGTAAGCACCCTGGGCTTGGTATGAGAGGATCGATAGCTATCTGATGAAGCTGGGATTCACTAGGAGTGAAGCCAATCCGAACCTTTACTTTAAGGTTGAAGATGATAGACCTCTCATACTAGTGCTTTATATGGATGACCCCTTTCTGACAGGTGCAAATCCTCTCATTTACAAACGCAAGAGGGAGTTGGATTCCGAATTTGAAATGAAGTACCCAGGACTGAGGCACTACTTCCTAGGGTTGGAGGTCTGGCAAAAGCCAGGAGAAATTTTCCTATCTGAAGGAAAATATGTTGTGAAGATATTGGAAAGATTTGGGATGATGGACAACAAGCCTGTGACTACCTCGATGGAGCTTACCTTGAAGAGGTTATGCGATAGTGCTGCCGTACCTGAATTGGGAAATGCCTCTGAGTATCGTCAACTCATAGGAGCATTGATGTTCTTGGTGAACTCCCATCCGGATATATGTTTTGCAATTAACGCGTTGAGCCAATATATGGTTGAGCCTCATGACTCACTTTGGATTGGTGCTAGGAATCTTTTGAGATATCTTCGGGGCACAATCACTCATGGACTGAGATCCACTGCTGGAGATGTGAGGCTGCATGGTTATTTTGATGCAGTTTGGGCAGACAGTATGGTGGATCGCAAAAGCACTTCTGGGTGCTGTTTCTTTTGGGTTCTGCTTTGATATCTTGGATGAGCAGGAAGCGGGAGTCGGTTGCTTTAAGCACTGTTGAGGCTGAATACATAGTTGAAAGTATGGCCTCGTGTGAAGCTATCTGGTTGGGGAAGCTCTTCAGTGAGCTGTTTGGACACGTGCTAGATACCACCGTGATCCTTTCTGACAACCAGAGTGGGATCCGATTATCAGAGAATCCCGTATTTCATGATCGCTCCCAACACATAGACATCAGGTACCACTTTATCCGGGATATGGTATAGTGAGGAGCAATAAGGCTCCATCACATTGGGACTGATGAGCAGGTCGCCGATATTTTGACGAAGCCCCCGAGAAAGGTCAAACTCTTGACTTTCCGAGAACGACTAGGAGTCATGGAGAGACCCTCTCCGAGGGTCTTGTATGGTATGTATATTGAGCTCTGGGAGCTTTGGGGGGCTTGGGGTACTTCTTGGAGCGATGAGCAACCACAGCGTGAGTGGTTTAGCCTTCCCCTAGTGGTTTGCTATGTTGGCAAGATGAGTGGTTCATCCTTCTTCTGCTGAGACACAATCATAGGTTGAGTGGTTCAGCCTTCCCCTAGTGATTTGTTGTGTACAGGGTGAGTGGTTCAACCTTCCCCTGGGATACCCCATGGCGACATGTAGGTAGGATGAGTGGTTCATCCTTCTCCTGCTGAGACATCCTACCCATGTGGTTTGGGACTCATGGTTAGTACCTCTCATCTGGCCAATGAGTAGGGAAATGAGAATAGGGACCATAGTACTACCGATGGACGCATCGTGTACTACCAACTCCTTTTGCTAGGATGATATTGATTTGGGATCAATTGGAACTGACTTTGGGTCAGTAAGAGTGGTATGAGACACCCTCTTTATTTGGAACTGATTTCAGATCAGTAAGAGTGGTATGAGACACTTTCTTTATATGTGACTGACTCCGGGTCAGTAGAGAATGGTATGATACATTCTCGATCACTTCTTCTTCTTCATAGTTCAGCAGAGTAGAGTAGTGCATTGATGGAAGAGATAGTACCGACTGATATATGGATTAGTAGATGGAGTTCTCCCTAGTCGAGAGGGAGTGTTAAAATTGGCAACTAGGGCCAAACTCCATGTGGGTCACCTTATTTATCGCAGTTGATATTTTTCTTGGATTCCTCTCTTCGAGAGGTGTAGGATTGATCTAAAGATCATTTGATTCCGACATGTATTTATGGAGATATGAATTTATTTATATTATTTGACAATTTGTCAAGGTTGGCCAGCAAGCAAATTACCCCCAGCTCAACCTCAATGTAGCATTTAAATAGAGGAGACCTCAAGTCATTTGAGATACACATCACTCATGATCTCTCTCTCTCCACTCATTTTGGTTTGACCTCTCACAAGGAGGATGTAGTGGAAAGGAAGGTCACCTAGCTGCAATCATGAAGGAGACCTAGCCATAGTCTTGAAGGGAGATCTAGCAGCAGGTGAAGAGGAGACTTAAACGCAAGCCCTAGCTGCCTTGAAGAGATATCTAGCCACAGTCAAGAAGGCCCTAATCCACAGCAAGAGAAGGAGCCTTAAGGCAAGGAGAAGGGTCTCTGTTTTAGGGTCGCAGGTTAGGGCAATGAAGAAGGGAAGGACGTTAGGTTCATTCTCATGACTGTTTTGAAGTGCAAATGAACCAGCATTAAGGCCACATTACAGGAGTCTACTTCTGGGCTGTTTGTAAGGGCATTTGTGGCAAGGTTCATCTCTGTCTTGGGCAGCGGATTGCACAGAAGACATTGCGGATGGACTGAGCCCTTTTAGTGGGCTGTTGGGTGAGTATAGGGGCTGTTTCTAGCCTTATATTCCAGTGTTTGACAGCAGCTAGGAAGGGAGACAATATCGCAGTCTATTATGCCTGATCAAGAGGCTGTTTTGAAGCCTAGGAGAAGGTTAAAGGGCAGTGTATGGTTGGAGGGACTGTGTGAAGGAAAGCCACAGTCAATAGGAGGTCTGATGGGTGTGAATAGGGTGCTGTAGCAGACAGAGTTTTTGCCCTAACCAGTGACCAGGTTTGCCGAGAAAAAACACCAGTCCTTGGAGCATGAAAAGGGTGCCAGATTTGCAGCTTTGATATAACCAGTGATGCAGCGAATGAAGGAGGGTGTTGTGGAAGGAAAGCCGCAGTACTCTGGGTGATTGGTAGAGCAGTTTTAGGGATAACATCTGCTGTATAGAAATCTTCAGCCCTTGGTGCCAGAACTGTAATTTCATTGAGTCATCTTTATGGTTAAGATCTCTGATGTCAGATCTCTTATTTGGCAAGTCAGTATTGACTTTAAATCATTGTACTCTCTCTATCTCTCTGCTGAACTATTGAAGACTAAAGAAGATTTGATCAAGGGTTTCCCCACATTGGGGCTTGTCTCTGGCTGGTGCCACATCTTGTGCCCTCTTGTCTTGGCTTGTCTTCTACTATTTATGCTTATGTTCTATCTGCATTTTACTATCATGCTAATGTGTTTGCTAATCAGGACATTGATATTGGGCTAACAAGAAAATTGAAGTAAATTGCTCTTAAGCATAGAACATACCTAAAATTAACATCCTCACACTTGTGTTTACTTGAAAGTTGAAACCTCACTTTCTCAATTCTACTAATACAGGACTCAACTAACATGCTGTAGATGCTCCTTTCATGTCTTTAATACAGATGGGGATGTCCTCCTTTGGAACGTTGTAGGTGCATTTATAAGTATGAAAGACATAGCCATCCATTTTTACAGCTTTGTCTGGATTTAAAACTAGTCTTCCAGTCATCTCTTCCTTTTTCTCATACTTGGTGATATCCCAACTTCAGGTTCAATTTGGAAAACTAGTTGGATGCATAGAGTTGGTTGACTGTGTTTTCAAACCTTGTATGCCGAGTGTTTAGTAGTTGATGCACATTATCCAAGTATCACATTTAATTAGGATACACATTCCTGTTGATCCTAGGAAGATGCATCATCTTGCATCATTTGCTATTTGAAGTGTGCTTAGGATATTTTCTTTGATCTCTGTTTCATCACTTTCAAGTAGAAGTTCAATGTCTATTTGTACAAGAGAAATGATCACTGGTTTGTTGTAACTACAATTGTAAGTAATAGATGTTGATGTGGATTTTTTCTTCTTTTCAGTTGATGTTAGATGGTCAAGGTAGATAACAATCATTATGCTGGTTGATCCTTGACATTGTTGTCAAATTATTGACTTGTCAACTTGGGATGAATTAGGAGCATCTGTAGCTTCTCCCTTATGAATTATTTTCATCTGAAGTGGATGTTTTATGCATTTTTTTTTGTATCTTTTTATAAGCATAATATGGCTTTGTAGTTAGAAGTAATTTAATTCTTCTGATTTTCTCGTGCTTACATGTGCTATTGAGTGATAAAGCAGTGTAGTGCTCACATGAATGTCAACTGCAGGCACATTTTTTCAATGAAATGGATTTAACTTACTATATTTATTGGAATTTAGTGGGGTAATTCAAGGTATTTGCTTTAGGAAATTTTGAACATCAATGCATTGACAATTTTTTCTTGTTACATGTAGATAATTAGCTAAAACCCCAAGACTAGTTGGAAGTTCTTTGTCAAGTGCATGGTTCTGAATGTGATGACCATAATGTCATGGCAATATTTTCTTAACTCATGTTATCTTTATTGTTGGCAGGAAGGAATTATGCAGACACATGATGAAGAAACTAGGAATTTTTTCAAACATTCTACTGTTCATTGTGTGCTTGCACCTCGCTATGCAAGCCATAAGCTTAGTTGGTTCAAACAACGGGTAACTGACACACATTTCATATTTTAACATTTCACAAATTAGCTAGACTGTCACAACGAAATTTTTCATAGGCATGTAAATATGTAGTCAATGTGAATATTCCATATTCTTGTCCTTATTTAAACTCCACTACATATTGAATGACCCCATCTAACCAACTACATATCAGCTCACATTCATTACATATATTTGGTGGCATCAGATATCAAGATCAAAATATTTGGTTACAACATGTCAATTTAAATTGAGTTTATTAAAATTTGGTTTTGTATTATATAATGATCATGAATAAGATTGCAAGGTAGTGCCTTACTCAGTGCAACCTTGTGGCAAACTATGGCCTTGTTAAGGTCTATTGCTTAGCCACCTGCTATGACCAAATATGTAATACAACATGTAACATACTATGACCCTGCCAATCAAAGACTAAAAGCCACTATTTGCTAGTTGTTTCAAATAGGCTGCAGACTTCTAGTTGTAGTATGTTGATTGCAACCTAGAAGTAAAATAGATTATGACTTTGCAATGTATGTCTTATGACTTGTTATCACACAAACCTTCTTGTTGAGATAAAGGCCTAAAGCTCAAGCAGGGCTTTTGTGTAACTAAGAGGGAGGCCGTTGTTGCCGCACCAACCCTCTCATGCACTTTAGGTCATCTCTTCTCCAGCTCAAGGGGGCCTTCCCTAAGATAGGGTTGCTGGGATTATAGGCAATGAGTTCAAAGGTGATATGAAGAATAATTTCCATCAAAAGAATTTTGAATGAATTAGGGAAATAAAGTGGATGGAAGGACTAGAGATTAGTGTCTTTCCAATCGGCAGTGGGGTCAAATCAAGGTTCATGGGTGGCTACCTTAATGATGGAAAGAGGACAATATGGCTGAGACACTCAAGCTACTTTCACTTTTTCCTTGTCCCAAATTGCAGAAATATAGCCAAGGATTTCTACACTAGATACCATCCAATACTTATGGAGATTATGGTCTCCTGGAATGAAATATGAGTGCATTCAACCAAATCTTGTGAAGTAGGGAAACATAGGCAACATTCCAAAGATAACATAATAGAAAATGGAGAACTCCAACCAAATTGTTCTCCATAAGCATATCTCAAGCTACTTACACGACAAGGGAAAAAACAATATAATTATAAAAGATTCCTCACCAACAAGATAATTTCATTGATCCTCCAAAAGCATCCAATAGATCTTCAATTAGGCTCCAAGGTATTTTTCGACAAGTCCAACCATGAGAATGGACGAGAGAGCTAGGCCTTTTATAGGCCCTTAGTTCCATCTCCTTTTACAATAAAAAATGATTTGTTTCCTAGATCCACTTATCTGTCCAAGGAATACACTACAATATTACAATGCAAACCTCCTCAACGACTCCTTGACTAAAGATAGCAATGAGTTGTCGAGATCCATATTTTCCTCCAAGAAGATACCATATAATATCTGTTAAATTTAGATAACAATGGTATGTTCTATGCTTTAATACAATTTACTTCAATGTTCCTTATCAGCCCAATGACAATTTCCAATTATATTCAGTAGCAATCACATTAACTTAAACACATTGACAATAAATGCAGATAGAACATAAAAACATGTGCAGAAGACAAGCCAAGACAAGAGGACACAAGATATGGCAGATGCTAGGGACAAACCCCAATGTGGGGAAACCCTTTGATCAAATCTTCTTATTATTCTTCAATAGTTCAGCAGAGAGAGAGAGTATAAATATTAGAAGTACATGCCCAAAACAGTCCTGTCAAATCAGCATTCAACAACAGTCAATGGCAGCCCTAACCAGAAAGTCAACTATGGTCAAAGCAGCTCCAAAATTTGCTCCAAGCAGCTCGGTCAACAACAGAAGAATTCAGCCTTCCAAGAGGGTCAAAGTCAGCACAAAAATAGTTTGGTCAACCCAGTCAAATGTTGCTGTAATTTCTGCGGTCAAACACTGAAGTCAACGTTGAAGTTAAACCAGTCAAACTGTCCCAATCACCTCGAAAATTGTGCCAATCAATGCGGCCTTCAAAAATCGAAATTCTGTCCACAAGAACGAGGTCAATGCATGGTCAAACAGTCCTAGTCAATGCTGACCTGTTTCCTGAAATTTTCGACCTCCAAAAATAGTCCTGAAATTCGTCCTCTTTCACACGTGCAAAGTAGGGAAGGCTGCCTCCAAGTTGTACGAACCAATCAAGAGAGGAGAGAGATATGTGATTAGATGAGTGATGTCCAAATGAGAGAGAGGTCACTCCTATTTATACACTTCGTTGAGGGTGAGGAGACCTATCCACTGGGCTTCATGAGCCTACATTTGACTAAGGCCGACCTTGACAATTTGTGCATGAGAGAATAAATTCAAAATTCGATTTCTGCTTGTCAGAATGAGCTGATCTTTATATCAAAATTGGACCTCTCAAAAAGAGGAATCTAATGCAATAATCATCTCAATCATATGAGTTGTCCTAAGGTGGAATTTGGCCCTAGTTGCCAATTTTAACACTCCCTCTCAACTAGGGAGAATTCCACCTGCTAATCCAACTGTCATCATGCCATCTTGTCATCCTGTACCATCCCTGTCATCATTGCCTTGCTTTGCTCTACATTGCTCTGCTCTGCTCAACTCCGCTGAATCATGAAGTAATAATGAAGAATAAGTGATTGAGTGTGAGTCATAAGATCATACCACTCTCCACTCACTAAAGTCAGTCCTTGATCCCAGAGCAAGTTGTTGAACACCATGCATCCTAGCTATGTTGCCAGGAAACGTGGGTTCAGGGACGGGGGCGGGGACGGCATTTTTTGAACCAGGGTGCGTGGGTTCGTCGAGTAATATAATAATATTAAAAATTTAATAATATATTTTATAAATTATAAATTTATAGATTATAATTAATAATATATATGAAATTTGAATTTGTATATTTTTCAACTTTAAACAAGAAAAATAAAATATTTATGATTTAAACTTTAAAGATTTAAACATGCACATCATTGAACATTCAACATTCACATTGAAATTCAAAATTTATAGCTTGATATCAAGTGCAAATTGGAGTTTAATTGTTCAGTGTTTACATATTAATAAGAATCATGAATCATGATATATGTCCATTGTCATACTACATTCAAAATTTGCCTTAAGGCATCTCCAAGCACGAACTAGGAAATTTTAAAATAATAAAATAAAAATAACTAAAGCCTAATGACCAATGGCTTCCTCAAGCCATGTCATCAACATCCATGCCACCAACATCACTTAGATCTTTAGCTAGCATGCTTTCCAGGTAGGAATCACTCTCATCTTGAGGCTCTTGCTCATCCATAGCAATTTGAGGTAGCTCAATAAGGCCATCTGGTTGTATCTCCTCGTCCACACACATAGCATCATTTGCGTGTTGGTCCTATCTCTTGAAATGACCCTCCTTGTACCCAGGGTCTTTTCAAGATATGAGACGAAGTGTGCTGTGAATGTACACTAAGTTCTCTGTCTTCTTTGAGCCCAACCTATTTCTCTTTACTAAATGAATAAAGGCATCAGTACTCCAATTCCTCTCACAAGATGAAGAACTAGCTACCTGAATATTAGGGAAGCCCATTAAATTAATTAAAAATTTAAAAATAAAAATAAAAATTAAAACTAAAATGAAAATTTAAAATTTAATATTTAAAATTAATTTCCTATATTTAATTGAGAATTTTTCAAATTTTGAATAAGATGAGGAACTCCAAACTAGCTACCTGTCCAAGTAACCGTATGGCAAATCGCTGCAACTCAGGAGCATCAACACCATGAAACCACCACCAATCAATTGGATCCTTCTTGCGTCTATCTGCCAAAGATGCATCTGAACCAAAGACATCTCAGCCACGTGAAAATTGGGCAAACTGAGATCGTATGTTAGAGGCTTCTGCTGTACTACCATAAATTTTCTTGATAGCGTTCAAGAATCTTTTGAACACCTCTCTATCTTGGGATGGAGGCCTCCTTCCTATTGTGGGATCATACCATTTTGGATTAACTGCATAAGCTGCCATATGAAGAGGGGTGTTTAGTTTATTCCAACGCCCATGTATAAACTCTTTCAGTTGTGGCCATAAAGTAGGATCCTTCCTATCTGTGATGGTTTGGATCCTCTCACACATGGAGTCCATGTTCTCATAAGTCTCACCTAAACATGGACCATCTGTGTCTGCATACTAGATCATATCACAAATTGGTTCTATAATTTCCACAGCAAATTTGGGATCAACCCAAAAGGTATCATTCAAAATCAATCTCTTCACCTCCAAAGCTGCATCTGAGGTAGATAACCTCCAATGTTCCCACATGTCACTGACAACTGTGGCAGATAAAGCCTTCTTCATCTCCACAAGCCGCCTAAGTAAAATGTAGTAAGTTGCAAATCTGGTATCTGCTGGTTTAAGAAGCTCCATTTTTTGCGTGCTTGCGGTATATGGCTTGTGATTGATGATGGTTGCATATAAACATTTGAATTTTGCGGCCATTTTCAATTAATGCTTGAATCCATTCAATTTTTCCAATGTCCAATGCGTTATTCAAAGAATGCATTGCACATGGCATCCAAAAATATGCCTAGGTACATCAATGACAAAATTAAAATATTAATAAATCAAAATGTTTATTGTTTAAAATTAGAAAAGTTAAAAGTTCAAACAAATTAAACTTGTACCCAAAATAAAAAAAAAGTAGTGCATGTTATTTTAATAGAAGATAAATCAAACTTGAAAGTTGAAACTTGTCACTTACTTGTACTCCTTCTAAACTATTGCCCTTGCTGCTTTGCACATTGGAGCTGCATCGATAATAACTTGAACAAAATTGGATGGCCCCACCTCTGGAATGGCATCACATAATTGGTCTAAGAACAGTGTTTTTTCTTGACCAGAACAATCAATGGCCCTGAGAAAATAAGGGTCAGACATGGAAGAGACAATGATGTTTATTAATGGACGATTTCTACAATCAGTCTATCCATCCATGACAATTGAGCATCCATCTACACTCCAATATGCCTTCAAGGGTGCCATTGCCTTCTCAAGACGGGCTTTCTCCTTGTCCACCAATAAAGTTCGGAGCTTCTCATAACTAGGAGCTTTATACCCTTGAGGTTCATCATTAATAGCACGAACCATTTGCTCAAAATACGGGGAACGGGTTGCATTGAAGGGAATGCCACACGCAAGAAAAAATTTTGCTATTGCAAGATCAACGCCCTCAATACCTTTCACATTAAACATGTCATAAAGGCCACCAAGTTTAGGCTTCTTGTGTGTTTGACTAGTAGTGTTTTTTGATGCTCTAGATGACACTGACACATGCTCGTCACCAACTTGAACTTCATCATCAGATGGTAATTCTTCTTCATCTAAATCATCATTTTCATCCACAGTGCGACATGGCTTAGAGATTTTTTTGCTTGCCTTACCATCAGCCTTTTGTTGCTCTCTTTGTGCACTAGGGAGTCTAGTGGGATCATTTGGTTCTCTAGTGCAAGCATCAACACCCTTCCTTGGTAGTTGCATAAAATGAGCTTTAACTCTGGTATAGCTCCCTTTCCATTCAAGCTGACATAAATTGCATTTTATTGTTGCTCTCCCCCCAGTACCCTTTGGAGGTTTTTGCCTATCCACATATTTCCAAAGTGAATATTGTGGATTTGATGGAGACATTTTTTATTTTGCAAATTTTGGAAGACAATTTGAATCTGTTGAACAAAATTCAAAGTAAAAGTTATGTTAATAGATGTTAATAATAATGAGAGACTAAGCTATACCTTATGACAGCATAACGTTGGTTTCTGTGTAACCATGACAGCTATGTGAGAGAGCTCAAGGCTACTACTAAAATACAAATAATAATGCAACCAAAAGAAGGTCCAGCCAAACCACACCCACCAAAAGATTGCACAAAATAGAAACTGCTCAACAAGCATATGGTGGACCAGATCCTTCAAAAATATCAGTGCCATAGATTTGTTAGTATATGGCCTAGTATATCAGGTCAGGGAGGATTGTTTTAGTCTTTAAAGTTTAGAATCTTGAACTGAAACAGTATTCTAACAGCAGATTCCCAGGTTTTCAAATGGGCATTCCCAGGTAACTTCCAGATGTGCAAAACAGAAAATTAAAAGAATATTTTTTAGTGTTTTAAGGTGGTTGAAAGGGAGAACAAGTGCCTAGATCCATCATCCAATACTGGGAGATGGAGTTAATAGGGCAGACCTACAATTAGTTAATAGGGCAGAAAACTGCACTGCAAATTGCTACAAGAAGCCTAATATAGCTGTAAATTAAATTTTAATGCAGAAACTTATAAACTGCTGGAACTTATAATCCCTGTCTAGCATTTTGTGATCTCTGCAGACAGTTGAAAAGTTCTGAGCATTAATCAAGGGCCAAAGCCTACTTAAATAAATTATAAAAGCAAACACTAAATTCTGAAGAGATAGGCCCATAGACAAACTTTCAAGAGGCAGCATAATATGAGATTGTTGGACCAGACAACGATAAAGAAAAAATTTGTAGGTAAAAACAATATAAATATCTATTACTAGGGAAGATTTCTAGAATTTTCCAAAGCATTTTTAATTTTTTATATTTTGACTGGTATATTTTTATGTAATTATACGTACTGATGGTGAGGTGGAGTGAAATTTAATTATTTGGTATATTTTTATGTAATTATATGTACTGCAAGGGAAGTTAACATGGTTTTTTTTCCTGGGGCAGGGATCACGAAGACGGGCAGAATGTATTTGTGCCATCTATGTCTATAAAAGAGTTTTAGGGTTTTTCTTACAAACAGTATGGAAGATATCAAAATAAAAATTACACTACAAGATTCTTTGTCCTGTCTAAACAACCATTGTTTATATTGCTAATATAAATTAAAATTATTAAATGTCCAATCCAGAGTATGCCTTACAACTCGTCGCTACAAAATTACAGTTGGATAGGACCAACTACTGTTTCTATGTGCAGGGTAACACTTTACAGTGCCCCCCATTTATTGTTTCAGTCTTACAATCAGAAGAGCTTCGAGCTATTGTCTCTCTCCCTCTCCTTTCTAACTGCTCTCTCCTTCCATTCGACAAGCCTGCTGCCTTTCTCCCTGACCTTCAACCTTACAATGGTTGATTATTTTCTGTTTTTTTCAAATATCACACAACACATAATTTTTGCTTTTGTACAGACACACACCTTTTGAGCCAAGTAAAACAACGATGAGCAGAATCCAATGATTTGCAACTTTTACAAAGATATCACTCCTATTGCACAAAATAAAAAAGCTTTCATATTCTTTCTATAGCCCATTACAGGCTTCAAAAAGCTTTCATGTTAAGGATTCTTTTATATTCAAATGCAGTAGGATGAAGGTAGAGAAATACAATAGAAAGGTAAACCGGTATACCTTAAAATGTGTAGTTTATATTGTCTTTGTGTCCAAGATTCGGAATATTTTTTACTTATATACTAAAAACAATTAAACTTGTCCCTAAATTTATTCGCTAAAAACAATTAATCTTGCAATATATGTCATGAGATGATCCTTGTTTCCAGAGATACCTCTGATAACAAGCTACCCGCAACATCACAATGCTGATCAAATATAAATATTATTTTAACTCTAAATTTCATTCCAGCTTTCAGATCAGATACCTCTTTTGACTGGTGATATAATGGTCAAACGCTAACAGGCTAACGCCTAATGCCTAATGCCACTGGTGCTCTGTCCGTCTGAAGGTGAAGCACTGCCATTGTTGAATCTGTCCATTGCCGCCGGAAATGGGTAAACGGAACAGCTGAACCAAAAAAAAAATGAAATTCGATGGCTGTGTGGGTTAGTTAAAAGTTTAGGCTTTAACTTTTAAGTTTTTGACATTTGTTAATAATAAATATCATATTATTAATTTTTAATTTCAATAATTCTATTTTTTATTTGAAAATTAAATTTTTAATATAAATTTTTTTCTGAAGAACCCAAAGAACCCGATTTTTGGGTTCTAAGTACCCATCTTATGGGTTCTGTTAAAGGAAAAGAACCCAATTTCTTTTGGAGAACCTGGTTCTTCATAGAAGAACCCAGTTCTTATGGGTTCTTTTGAGAAGACCCTGTACTCGAATCCGGTACTTAGGGACGGGAACCCGGGACGAGTTTGAGAACCCCACCCCCGGGTCGGGAACCCTTGCAACATAACATCCTAGTCATAGGGAGTATGGCAGTACACGATGTGTCCATCAGTAGTGTTATGGTACCTAACCATCTTTTCGCAACTCATGGGCCAGATGAGAGGTACTTCCCATGAGTCCCGGATTGTATGGGTAGGATGTGTACCGGGGCATTGACAGGAGAAGGTGAACCACTCAACCTACATGTATGTGTCTAGGTAGGGGAAGGTGAACCACTCACCCTACACACATGTCAACCATAATGGGGTATCACAGGGGAAGGTGAACCACTCACCTTGTATCTAGCTCACCACTAGGGGAAGGTGAACCACTCAACCTATGGTCGCTCATAGCTCCAAGAAGTACCCCAAGCCCCCAGGAGCTCCCAAAGCTCTGTGTCCAACTCATACGAGACCCTCATAAGAGGGGCGTTCCATGACTCCATGTCTCTCTCGAAAGGTTAAGAATTTGACCTTCACCAAAGGCTTCGTGAGAATATCTGCGACTTGCTCATCTATTCTAATGTGTTAGAACCTTATTGCTCCCCGTTGTACCATATCCCGGATAAAGTGGTACTTGATATAAATGTGCTTGGAGTGGTCATGGAACACGGGATTCTCTGATAGGAAAATCCCACTCTGGTTGTCGTAGAAGATCACAGTGGTATCCAACACGTGCTCAAATAGCTCACTGAAGAGGTTTCTCAACCAATCAACTTCACAACAGGCCATACTTGCAACAATGTATTCAACCTCGACGGTGCTTTGTGCAACTGATTTCTGTTTCTTGCTCATCCAAGATATTGAAGCAAACCCCAAAGAGAAGCAACACCCAGACGTGCTGTTATTAGCCACCACACTGCCAGCCCAGTCAGCATTTGAATATCCATGTATCCTCAAGTTCCCGACAGTGTATCTCAGTCCATAGTGGATTATGCCTCATAGATATCTCAAGAGATTCTTAGCAGCAATCGAATGAATGTGATGAGGCTCAACCATAATTTGACTCAACGTGTTCACAACGAAGCATATGTTAGGACGAGAGTTGACCAAGAATATCAGGGCCCCCAAAAGTTGACGATACTCGGTAGGGATTGCTAATCTCGGCCCAATAGCACTTCCACATGGCTTCTTAAAGTTGAGTTCCATTGGAGTAGTCACGGACTTGCAATCCACCATCCCACATCTCTCAAGTAGCTTCACGATGTATTTTCCTTGAGAAAGGAAAATCTCACTTGGCTTTTGCTAGACCTCTAGCCCTAGGAAATAATGCATCAGTCCAAGGTCCTTTATCTCAAACTTGGAAGCCAACTCCCTCTTGCATTGATGAATGAGAGGGTCATCACTCGTCAGAAAGAGATCATTCACATAAAGGACCCGAATGAGAGGTCTGTCCTTTTCAACGTTGAAGTATAGGTTCAGGTCAACATCGCTCTTTGTGAATCCCAACTTCATAAGATAGCTATCGATCCTTTCATACCAAGCCCTAGGGGCTTGCTTTAACCCAGAAAGGGCTTTCTTCAACCTGCATACATGTGTCTCATGATCTTGAACCTCGAACCCCTCGGGTTGTTCCACATATACATCCTCCTTAAACAAACCATGCAAGAAGGCAGTTTTGACATCCATCTGGTGTAGGTTCCATCCTTGCAAAGCAACAAGGGCTATAATTGAGTGAATGGTGGTATATTGGGCAATCGGTGCAAATATCTTATCGTAGTCTACTCCTTCCTTTTGAGAGAAGCCTTGAGCAACAAATATGGCTTTGAACTTTTCAACACTCCCATAAGCTCCATGTTTGATCTTGTAGAGCCATTTTGAAGTGACCACTGGCTTATCCTTGGGTCTAGGAACCACGTCCCAAACATCATTCTTCATGATCGACTCATACTTCATCTCATCCTTCCAAACTTGTTGCTTCATGGCTTTTCAAATGTGCAAGGCTCAGATTGTACAATGGTACTCATGACAACTAAGTACCCTTGGTACCTATTTGGCTTCTTTCTTTCACGAAATGTCCCCCTCGGTGTAATATGTTTCTGTTAATTTTAGGCAACAATGGTATGTTCTATGCTTTGGAGTAATTCTACTTCAATTTCTTTATTAGCACAGTATCAATATTCTGATTAGCAATCACATCAACATAATAGTAAAATGTAGATAGAACATAAACATAAATAGTAGAAGACAAGCCAAGACAAGAGGACACAAGATGTGGCACCAGCCAGGGACAAACCCCAATGTGGGGAAACCGTTGATCAAATCTTCTTTTAGTCTTCAATAGTTCAGCAGAGAGAGATAGTACAATTTACAAATGTGATAATTTATAACAGCAACAAAAGAGCCCTAACCAGAAAAGTCAATGCTGGTCAATAGGGCAGATTTGACCCTCAGCAAATTGGTCAACTTTAGTCAACTTCGGCCTCCAAACAACAAGATAAAACAACCCTCAAAACAGTGAAATTCAACCCAGTCAAAGTTTGGTCAAACAGCCCACCTACGGTTAGCCCCAGCTGCAGTCAACGTTGGTCAACAGTCAATGTTTAGCCTCGATTTCTGTGCCCTAAATGTGGCTTGCCCAAACAGAGATAGCTCTCACAAAAATGCAGTCAAAGGAGGTCAACACATGCTGGTCAAACTGTCTAGAAATTCGGTCTCCTGAAATTTCGGCCTCTCGATATTTTGCTTTCTTGAAATTTCGGACGTGTGGAGAGAGAGAGGCCCAAAAATCCGTACCCAATCAAGATGAGAGAGAGAAATATGAATGAAGATTAGTGTGTCCAAATGAGGCTAAGTCACCTTCTATTTATATGCAACGTTTAGGATGAATAGACGTCACTCTTGGGTTTTTGAGCCTACATAAGTTTGCTGACCAACCTTGTCAATTTGACCATAATCAAAATAAATTCTTAACTTCATTTGTACATGTCAGAATCAGATGGTCTTTAGATCAATCCTACACCTCTCGGAGAGAGGAATCCAAGAAAAATATCAGTTGTCATAAAGAAGATGACCTATGTGGAGTTTGGCCCTAGTTGTCAATTTTAACACTCCCTCTCAACTAGGGAGAACCCCATCTGCTAATCCATCTTCCAATCTGTACTATCTCTGTCATTAATGCACTACATTGCACTGCTTTGCTCTGTAGTGTGTCATACCACTCTTACTGACCCGAAGTCAGTTCCAATCAAAAGAGAGTATCTCATACCACTCTTACTGACTTGAAGTCAGTTCCCATTGATCCTAGATCAATATCGGTCATCCTAGCATAGGGAGTACGGTAGTACACGATGTGTCCATCGGTAGTACTGTGGTCCCTATCCTCATTTCCCTACTCATTGGCCAGATGAGAGGTGCTTCCCATGAGTCCCAGACTGCATGGGTAGGATGTCTCAGTAGGAGAAGGATGAACCACTCATCTTGCCTACATGTTGCCAGGGGGTATCCTAGGGGAAGGTTGAACCACTCACCTTGTATACAACAAATCACTAAGGGAAGGCTGAACCATTCACCTTATGATTGTGTCTTAGTAGGAGAAGGATGAACCACTCATCCTGCCTACATAGCAAACCACTAGGGGAAGGTTGAACCACTCTACCCTATGGTTGCTCATCGCTCCAAGAAGTACCCCAAGCCCCCCGGAGCTCCCAGAGCTCAATATCCATACCATACAGGACCCTTAGGAGAGGGTCTCTCCATGACTCCTAGTCGTTCTCGGAAAGTCAAGAATTTAACCTTTCTCAGGGGCTTCGTCAAAATATCGACGACTTGCTCATCAGTCTCAATGTGATGGAGCCTTATTGCTTCTTGTTGTACCATATCTTGGATAAAGTGGTACCTGATATCTATATGTTTGGAGCGATCATGAAACACGGGGTTCTCTGATAATCAGATCCCACTCTGGTTGTCACAAAGGATCACGGTGGTATCCAACACGTGTCTAAACAACTCACTGAAGAGCTTCCTCAACCAGACAACTTCATAGGAGGCCATACTAGCAACTATGTATTCGGCCTTGGCGGTGCTCAAGGCAATCGATTTTTGCTTCATGCTCATCTAGGATATCGAAGCAGAACCCAAAGAAAAACAACATCAGCAAGTGCTCTTGCGATCCACTACACTGCCAGCGCAATCAACATTAGAATAACCATGCAACCTCACATCTCCGGCAATGTATCTCAGTCCATGAGTGATTTTGCCTCAAAGATATCTCAGAAGATTCTTGGCACGAATCCAATGTATATGATGAGGCTCAACCATATATTGGCTCAATGTGTTAACTGCAAAGCATATGTCCGGACGAGAGTTCACTAAGAACATCGATGCTCCTATGAGTTGACGATACTCAGAGGTATTTCCCAATTCAGGTCCAGCAACACTACCACATAACTTCTTAAAGTTAAGTTCCATCGGAGTAGTCACAGGCTTGCAATCCACCACCCCAAATCATTCCAATGCCTTCACAACATATTTTCCTTGAGAGAGGAAAATTTCACATGGCTTTTGCCAGACCTCCAACCCTAGGAAATAGTGCAGCGGTCCTAGGTCCTTCATCCCAAATTTAGAAGCCAACTCCCTCTTGCATTTGAGAATTGAGCGGGTCTGCACTTGTCAGAAAGAGGCCGTCCACATAAAGTACCAAAATGAGAGGTTTAACATTTTCAACCTTAAAGTAAAGGTTCGGATCGACTTCACTTCTAGTGAATCCAAGCTTCATCAGATAGCTATCGATTCTCTCATACCAAGCCCGAGGTGCTTGCTTCAACCCATAGAGAGCTTTCTTCAACCTGCATATATGAGATTCCCGATCATGTACTTCAAACCCCTTGGGTTGTTCCACATAGACTTCCTCTTTGATTGAACCATGCAAGAAGGCGACCTTGACATCCATCTGATGTAGATTCCATCCTTGCGAGGCAGCAAGGGCTATGATCAAGCGGATGGTAGTGTATCGGGCTATAGTTGCAAATATCTCATCATAATCTACTCCTTCCTTTTGAGAGAAAGCTCAAGCAACAAAGCGAGCCTTGAACTTTTCTGCACTTCCATCAGCGCCATGCTTGATTTTGTAGAGCCACTTAGAGGTGACAACCGATTTGTCCCGGGGTTTAGGGACCACATCCCAGACATCATTCTTCATAATTGACTTTTATTCTTCATTCATAGCATCCTTCCATTCTTGTTGCTTCACAACTTCTTCGAATGATGAAGGCTCATTTTGAATGATAGTGTTCATGGCCGTCAAATATCCTTAATACCTGTTAGACTCCTTGCTTTCACGGAAAGTCCCCCTTGGTGCAATGTGTCTCTTGGCATCTTCAATTGTCTCCCTAAGCCATGAGGGTCTCCTTTTGGAGGAGGAGGGCTCATGAGGAGGAGGATCAGTAGGATCCATAGGTTCATCAACATCAGGGATCGTTTTGTCTTCTTTTGCACCCTGATTTCCGTTGTCAACTTCTTTGTCCTTCCTTAGGATAGGAAGGTTGTTGATCTTCCCGAGGGCCATATCTTTGTCGAAGGTGACATCATGACTTATCTCAACTTCCTTTGGACCAACCACATAAATTCTATATCCATTAGAATTTTCACTATAGCCCACAAAGATTCCTTTCTTCCCAGATGCACCCAATTTGCTTCTTTTCTCTTTCGGCACATGAAAATATATGTGACTTCCAAAAATTCTAAAATGAGAGACATCAGGTTTCTTACCAGTGAACATTTCTTCGGGAGTCTTGGAGTCCAATGCTTGATGAGGGCATCTGTTTTGAACATACACGACGGTATTTGCAGCTTCATCCCATAGGAACTTTGGAAGGCCTTGATCATGAAGCAAGGCACATACAACTTCTACAATAGAGCGATTCTTCCTTTTAGCCACACCATTATGCTCAGAAGTGTATGGCGTTGTAGTCTCCCTCTTAATGCTAGCTTCTCTACAATAATCTTGGAATTCATTGGATTCGTACTCGGTCCCATTATCAGTCCTCAATATCTTGATTTTCTTCTCGAATTGGTTTTCGATCAAGGCTTTGAAGTGTCAGAACCAGGTGAACATTTCATCCTTCTTCTTCAAGAAGTAGATCCATGTCTTGTGAGAATAATACCAGATATGTCAGAATGGTTCAATTGCAATATATCTGTGGTCTTGCTATTACTTGAGGGGAACAGTCCCTTTGTAAGTTTTCTTTTGGCACATCTCGGACATACACCTTCATGCTCTACTTTGAAATCGGGCATACCTGTCACCATCTGTCTCACATCGAGAAGGGCCTTATAATGAAGATGGGCAAACCTCCGATGCCATAGTTCAGATTGTAGAGATGTGTCGCAAGACATGGCTCCCAATGGACTTCCTCCAACTTGATACAAAGTGTCAACCCTGAACCGAAGAGTAAAAACATCTTTAAAATTTCTTTTCCAAACATGTACCTTTCCATTGATGAATGCCACCTTGAATCCTTTGTCCTCCATTGCTGAGATAGATACCAGGTTCTTCTTAAGATTAGGTACAGATAGTACTTCTTGCAAATGAATAGTGTTACCTTGATTCAATTGAAGGGTAACATTCCCTACTCCCTTCACGGGATAGGTGGCATCGTCTCCAAGGATGATCTCCAAGTTTGTCTCCTTTTCTATCAGATTAGAGAGTTCTTCCTTGTATCCGGTGAAGTGCCTTGAGGCACCACTACCAATCAGCCGATTTCCCAAAGTGTCTGGAGGAGAGGCAGTGGGGAGGGCCGATATAAGATAGTACTCTTTTTGCTTATTGTTAATGACATTTGATTCTTCATACCTGGAGTTCCTTGATTTCTTGGAGGGTCGACCATTTCCTTGATGTCCCACATTCCTTTTTCCTTTGCCATTGGACCTGCCATTCCTTTGATCGTTGTAGTTGAAGTTGCCCCTGGAATGATTGTGATCATCATCATGCGATGTGTCCCTTCTATTTGGACACTCCCTTGCATAGTGGCCAAACTTATTGCAAACAAAGCACCTGCCCTTCCTTCCACCCTTAGATCCGGGCTTTCCATTGAAATGACCTTTAGACTTAGCATTCTTTCTCCTTTTGTGCATGAACGGAGAAAGCAATGGTGTTGCCTCTATTAGAAGGCATTTCTTGCTCGACCATTCTTGTTTCTTCCTGAATGCATCTTGACGTCAATTCTTCAAATCCCGAAATTCGATACAACAGAAGGAGCGGGAGCTTCAAGGACAGGGACCAGATACAGGACAGGGACCAGATATAGGACAGGACAGGGACTCAAAATTCGATACAGTAGAAGGCGCAGGAAGTTGAACCACCCACCTTGTACACAACGCACCAATAGGGGAAGGTGAACCACTCACTTTATGGTTGCTCACAGCTCCAAGAAGTACACCAAGCCCCCACGAGCTCTGAGAGCTCAACATCCAACTCAAGCGAGACCCTCATGAGAGGGTCTTTCCACGACTCGAAGTCTCTCTTCGAAAGGCTAAGAATATGACCTTCCCTAAGGGCTTTGTGAGGATGGCTGCGACCTGCTCATCAGTCCTGATGTGATGGAGTCTTATTGCTCCTCGTTGTACCATATCTCAGATAAAGTGGTACCTGATATCAATGTGCTTGGAGTGGTTGTGGAACACGGGATTCTCTGAAAGGTGAATCCCGTTTTGGTTGTTGCAGAAGATCACGGTGGTATCTAGCACGTGCTCAAATAGCTCACTAAAGAGCTTCCTCAACCAAACAACCTCACAACAAGCCATACTAGTTGCAATGTATTCGGCCTCGACGGTGCTTAGAGAAACCCATTTCTACTTAGTGCTCATCCAAGAAATTGAGACAAACCCCAACGAGAAGCAACATCCAGATGTGCTTCTTCGATCCACCACACTGCCAGCCCAGTCAACATCAATATATCCATGTAGCCTCAAATTCCCAGCAGTATATCTAAGTCCATGGTTGATTGTGCCACGAAGATATTTCAAAGAGATTCTTAGCAACAATCCAATGTATGTGATGAGGCTCGACCATAAATTGACTCAACGTATTTACAGTGAAGCATATATCCAGATGGGAGTTTTCCAAGAACATCAGGGCCCCCACAAGTTGTCTATATTCAGAAAGGTTTGCCAATTTGGGCCCAACAACACTTCCACATAGCTTCTTGAAGTTGAGTTCCATCGGAGTAGAAATAGACTTGCAATCCACCATCCCACATCTCTCGAGCAACTTTACAATGTATTTTGCTTGAGAAATGAAAATCTCACCTGGTTTTTGCTAGACCTCCAGGCCTAGGAAGTAGTGCATTAGTCCTAGGTCCTTCATCTCGAACTCAGAAGCCAACTCCCTCTTGCATTCATAAATGAGAGGGTCTGCACCTGTTGGAAAGAGATCATCTACATAAAGGACCAAGATGAGAGGCATGTCCTTTTGAACCTTGAAGTATGGATTAGGATCAACATCGCTCCTTGTAAATCCCAGCTTCATAAGATAACTATCAATCCTCTCATACGAAGCCCTAGGGGCTTGCTTCAACCCAAAGAAGGTTTTCTTTAGCCTGCATACGCGTGTCCTTTGATCTTGTACTTTGAACCCTGAGGTTGTTCCAAGTAGACTTCCTCCTTAAGTAGCCATGCAAGAAAGCAGTCCTGACGTCCATTTGATGTAGGCTCCATCCCCTTGAAAAGCACATGAGCAATAATAGATCGGATAGTTGTATATCGGGCACTCGGTGCAAATATCTCATCATAGTCCACTCCTTCCTTTTGAAAGAAGCCTCGAGCAACGAACCCGACCTTGTATTTCTCAACATTCCCATCTGCTCGATGTTTGATTTTGTATAACCATTTTGAGGTGACTATAGACTTGTCCTTTGGTCTAGGCACCACATCCTAGACATCATTTTTCATGATAGATTCATACTCTTCGTTCATCACATCTTTCCAGACTTGGTGCTTTACGACTTCTTCGAACGTACATGGCTTAGTTTGAACAATAATACTCATAGCAGCTAAGTACCCTTGATACTTGTTCGACTTCTTACTTTTGTGAAATGTCCCTCTTGGAGCAATATGTCTTTTAACATCTTTGAGAGTATCTTTGAGCCACGAAGGTCTTTTCCTTGAAGTAGAGGGATCACCAAGAGGTGGATCAATGGGATCCATAGAGCCTTCAACATCGGGCATAGGCTCATATGTCGGAGGTTCATCCTGTTTTTCCGTAGCATCATCATTATCCTTCCTTGGAATGGGGAGATCTGTGGCTTTCCCAAGGGCAGTGTCTTCATCAAAGGTGACATCATGGCTAACTTCCACATCTCTTTGTCTAGGCACATAGATTCTATATGCCTTTGAGTTTTCGTTGTAGCCTACAAATATACCTTTCTTCCCAGATGCTTCTAACTTGTTTCTTTTCTCTTTAGGCACATGAAAATACATGAGACAACCAAATATTCTAAAATGAGAAACATCAGGTTTCTTACCAGTGAAAGCTTCTTCGGGTGTCTTGAAATCCAGTGCTTGATGCAATCTCCTATTTTGAACATACACCACAGGGTTGGTAGCTTCTCCCCATAAGAACTTCGGTAGACCTTGATCATGGAGCATGGCACGGGTGGCTTCTATGATTATTCGATTCTTTCTTTCAACAACTCCATTTTGCTTAGGAGTGTATGGAATGGTTGTCTCCCTCTTAATGCCAACCTCTCCGCAAAAGTCATTGAATTCATTTGATTCATATTCGGTTCCATTGTCAGTCCTCAATATTTTGATCTTCTTTCCTGTTTGATTTTCCACCAAGGCTTTGAAAGAATGGAACCATTTTAACACTTTATCCTTCTTCAAAAAATAGATCCATGATTTGTAAGAGAAGTCATCCGCAAAAATTGCAGAGTATAAATATCCTCCCAATGATGTTACGGGCAACATTCCAGATAGGTCAGAATGGACCAATTGAAGAATATCAATAGTTTGGCTTTCACTTGAAGAGAACGGTCCCCTTGTAAGTTTCCCAATTGCACAACCCTGACAAACTCCTTCATGATTCATGTTGAACTCGGGCATACTTGTGACCATCTTCCTTGCCCTAGGTAAGGCTTTATAATGAAGGTGAGCAAATCTTTGGTGCCATAATTTAGATTGAAGAGAAGCATCACAAGTCAAGGCTCCCAAAGGACTTTCTCCAACTTGATAGAGACCTTCAACCCTAAATCCAAGTGTAAATGCATCTTTAGGGTTTCTTTGCCAAATACGTACCTTTTCATCAATGAATGCTACCTTGAAGCCTTTATCTTCCATCGCAGAAATAGACACCAGGTTCTTCTTCAAATCGGGTACATAGAATACTTCTTGTAGATGAATGGTGAAGAGTGACAGTACCTATCCCTTTCACGGCGTAGGTAGCATTGTCTCCAAGTATGATCTCCAAATTAGTCTTCTTTTCAACCAAATTTGAGAGGGCCTCCTTGTACCTAGAGAAGTGCCTTGAGGCTCCACTATCAATCAACCAATGATCCAAAGTATCAGGAGGAGAGGCAGTAGATAGAGTGAAAATAAGATAAAATTTCTTTTGTTTTTCTACAACATTACTTTCCTCATACATGGAGTTTCTTGATCTTTTGGGAGGACGACCATTTCCATATCGAGCAGCGAGATCATTCCTTTTTCCTTTATTGTTGAACCTGTTGTTCCTTTGATTTCCATTGCCTTTGTTGTTGTTGTTATTGTCATCATCCCTTGGAGAGTTCTTCTTGTGAGGACACTCTCTAGCATAGTGGCTGAACCTGTTACAATTGAAGCACCTTCCTTTTCTTCCTTGCTTGAACCCTTGACCTTGTCTCCTTGGACCAACATTATTTTTCTTCTTTGCATGAGCAAAGAAAGCAGTGGGTTCATTTCCATTTGAAGGCTTGTCTCCGTCCATCCTTGTCTCCTCTCGAGTGCATCTAGCCAATAATTCATCAAAATTAGGAATACTGTCATTGTTGAGAATGGTGGTGTTAAACACATCCCATGCTCTTGAAAGACCCCCAAGTGCAGTGAGAGTGAGCTCCCTGTCAGCGATAACTTCTCCAATAGATAAAAGGTCATTCTTGATTTGTGTGATTGTCATGAAGTAGGATTGGATGGACTCCCCTTTATCCATCTTGATGTCCTTCAACTTGTTTTTGAGAAAGAGGATTTGATTTGCATTTTTCGCTTTGAACATCCCAACCAGCTTATCATATATTTCCTTATAAGTTCCCAAATCAGAAATATAGGCAAACAAATGCTTTTGAATATAATCAACCAAAATTTTCTTTGCTTTGACCTCACCTTTTCTATACTTCGTCTTAGCAGCAACTGGTGCCTTTCAAGGAGGCTCCACCACTTATCCCTGCACATAGTCCAATACTTCATGCTCCTCCAAAGTCAGGTCCAAAGTCATTTTCCATGCACGATAGTCAGATTTGTCTTTGAGCTTGTCCTCAATCTTGAAGTTAGATGACGAAGCTGTTGAAACTTGTTCAATAAACCTTTCTTGGTGATTGTTTTCTCTCTCTTGCTTGGGCTTTGTCTTCACTTGGGCTCTGATACCATGTTAAATTTAGTTAACAATGGTATGTTCTATGCTTAACACAATTACTTCAACGTTCCTTTAGCAACCCAATGATAGTTTCAATTTAGTTTTCCAATAGCAATCACATTAACTATAAATCACATTGACAGTAACTGTAGATAGAACATAAAATAAAATGCAGAAGACAAGCCAAGACAAGAGGAAACCAGATTTGGTGGATGCTAGGGAAAAACCCTAGTGTGGGGAAAACCCTTTGATCAATTCTTTTTATTATTATATCAAAATGTTCAGCAGAGAGAGAGAGTACAAAAGTTCAAAGTTGACTTGCCAAATCCAAGTCAAAACAACCCTGTTAAATCTACAGTCAACTGCAGTCAAATTTAGCCCTAACTGAAAGTCAAAGATGGTCAACGCAACAACAAATCTTCCTCTTTGGAGCTTGGTCATGCCCAGTCAAACTTGGCCTGTTAAGGTGGTCCAAGGCAGCCCAAAACAATCTTGAAAACTACGGTCAAACTTGGTCAACTCTGCGGTCAGGTCCGCAGTCAACCCTGTGGTCAAAGTGCCAAAAATTCTTAGTTCCTGTGCCAAATTGTATGACCTGCAAAAAAAAAATTTCCCACAAAAATCGCAATCAAAGGATGAGTCAAAGTGCTCGGTCAACGCTGGTCAAACTCTTGCAACAATGTTGAAATTCGACCCTACAATTTGCCCAAAAAATTCGTCCTTCTGCTAGACGTTTGAGAGAGAAGATCTGCCCAATAGTTGTACAAACCAATGAGAGAAGGAGAGAGAAGAAATGTGTGATGATGATGCCAAATGAGGTGAGAGGGCACTTTTATTTATACAAGTAGTTGAGGGTGAAGAGTCACTTCCATTGGGCTTCATGAGCCTACATGATGATGTGTCCGACCTGAACAATTGACACATGTGTGGGCATAGACTCAAAAACACACTTCTGCGTGTCCAAGTTGGATGCTCTTTATATCAATTTTGGTCCTCTCGAAAAGTGGAATTTAGTGCAATCATCATCTCCATCAAAAGAGCTGTCCCGAGGTGGAATTTGTCCCTAGTTGCCAATTTTAACAACAATCACTCACACACACTGCCCATATCTTCCTCGAAGTTGCCTCTTATTGATTGCTGCTGCTTTGGAAATGATCCTTTGACCCTCTGGAAAATTATCCTTGCTCCCGGTAACTGAATGCACCTCTTTCTTAACAAAATTGAATTGCCTCTATGAGGCTCTGCGCAGCTCCCTGTGGAAATAACTCGGCCTCCTCTCCTGACTCTTCGGAACTGGAAACATACTCCAGAATCACTATCTTTGCCCATTTGCGTCCCTTCTAGCTCGAACTCTCTTCCTCTACTCGACCTTTGTAGTTGGATAGCTTGATCTGCCAAGGTACTCACACCACTAGCTTCTCTCTCTTGTGTTTAGCTCCAACCCCGTCGACTCCCTCTTATAATCTCTTATTGGCTCACCAACGACCATGATTAAATCCTCATCAATAGTTAAGATCATTTTTGAGTTGATTTGTGTGAGTTTCTAGATAAATCTCACCTTTCTCAATTAATTCCTGTTAATTAATCATTTTCCCAAAGATAGACTTAGGAAAAATTTAATCACTGATCAATTAACTTAATTAAGCCATCTCTAGGTGTTTTCTCCTGAAATGTTTTCTGGGTTATGTAGCTCTTGTGTTTCTAAGCCTCTCTGACCAAAGTCAAGATTAGGATACTTGTCCGATGCTACAAAAATCAACACAACCTCTTAGCGAGGAAGGCGTTCTCTCTGTCTCGTAACATCATCTCCCATACATGCTGTTGATGTTTGACAACTGTGACAATCTGCCACTGTTCACCAACTTCTGCACTACTCTGATTCATCTGCTACTTTGAGCTGAACCAACCTGCATCTGGGCTGCTACTGACACCGCACTGTGCATCTTGTACTGTTGCCAACTCTGCATTGCACTGCAACTAATCTCATGCTACTGCTACTGCTGCAACTACTGCAACTGAGAACTGAATCAATTGTGCCACTAGAGTGGCTCTATAGTTGCTTCATGAGTCTCTGGTTGCTGCTAGCCTCTGCATTGTCCACTAAGTAATTGTTTATGCTGCAACTGCTCTGTGCCCCTCAACATCCGACTGCCACTAGTATTGTTATTGTCCCTCAAGATTTGATTGCACCATCCTTAACACTGATCCATTTGCTACTGAATACTGTGGGCCCCTGTAGCAAGGGTGATGATCCAAGAGGAAACACCTGCCTGATGCCTAACACCTGTTCGATGCTCAACCCCTGTTTGATGCTCTCCTCAAAGGATCCTGCCTAGCTCTGCCCAACCCTAGAGTCTAGAGCTCAATGTCTCCCCACCTCTCTCCTGGAGGTATAGTTGCATACAAAGCGAAGTCTTCCTCCAACCTGGAGGACAATTGATCAGTCTCCGCCGAAGCTGTTGCTTGCTCCTGCTTCTCCTTTTTGCCCTTCTTCCTCTAAGGACACTAGGTACTGTAGTGACCAAAATCACCACATCTGAAGCATTTGGTCTTCAACAAATCCTTCTTCTTCTTTTCTCCTCCCTGTGAGCCTTGTCCTTGACTGGGAACTTTCTTTGCTTTTCGCTTCGATGCAAGGGCTACATTCTCCTCCTTCACACTCTTCGATCCTCTGTTGCTGCCACCGAGACTACTCTTGACTAGAGCAAGTCACATCTCCTCCTGCGTGAAGTCTACCCACAATCGATCCCAACCATGTAGCTAATCTCATCTAGTGATGCCTTGAACAAAAGTTGCCACTTGGTGAAACCATTGATGGCTACACGCACTAGTTCAACTTCTTGTGGCATCTTTCCAACTGCAACAAGCTCATTCTGGATATCTTGAATTGTGGTGAGGTAGGGGGTAACGCCTTCTCCCTTCTGCATTCTAGTGGTCTTCAACTTCTCCTTCAGGAACATCTTCCGATTCTCGGAAGAATTTTGGTATAGTGCTACGAGAGCATCCCACATCTCTTTGTCCATATTTTCGGCAGCTGTATGTGAATCTACATGATCCCGCACTCCATCGAGGATCAACGACTTCGTCTTGGCCATCTCCTTATTGTAGTTCTCTAACTGTTGCTGGTCAGTTGGTACGACTATAACTCTCTCTGCATACGTCTTTGGACCATGTTCATCTAGCAGGAAAGTGATACAATTATTCGAGGTTGCATCTATCCTATCCTGATCTCGAAGTCCTGCTGAGGCCATTTTCTGTAAAACTCACAACTGAAAAATAAACAAGAATCTCCTCCTCTCCTGCTAGGCTACTTGCTCTGCAATTCGCACTCCCTTTTGGAATGTGTAGTCGATCTGTTGGTGCTGCCTCTGCAACTGGAAATTTTGGATTTCCTTCAAGACTGAAACTGGAAACCCTCTAAGAAGAATCCCTCAGTGTGTGCAATTTTTGTTCCACCCGGCGTTGTTTCTGTTATTGCAAAACTGTTGCCAAAACAACTGTGCCCAAATTTGCTCTGCGAATTCACTGATCTACTTCACTGGAACTGCTTCTCGACTTCACCACCGCTTGCTGGAACTGCCACTGGGATTTGCAAATATTTCTTGCCACTTGCACTGGAAAATCGACTCCTCTGCCCAACATTTTGAACTGCCTTGCTGGCTTTTGCTCAGAACTTGAAGAAATTGTGATGTTGCTCCCTCTGAGCTGCGAATTTCTCCCTCTTCGTCTTTGAGCCACTGATCTGTCCAACTTGCTCTGATACCATGTGGAAATTTTAATCTATTGTATCATTTGGAAATTATTCTTCTAACTGATTAAAATGAAGTGCTTTTTATTTGCTACGATAAATAACGAATAAAATCACAATTGCAATTTTCACCATAAAAACGCTGCAAAAAATAAAATGTTGGAAACTGAGAAATATAGAGCACACACAAAATAAAATTGACAGTTATTTTTGGATAATTGTCCCCGGAAAACCCAATGTGAGAAAACCAGTGCAACAATTGCGGGTTTTATTATTATGCAGTAGTGAAATTCAGAGTACAATAAAATGGATGCCAAACTAGTGATCCTCTCTAAAAGAAATACTAGCAAAATCAATGTGGGAAATTTGCCCTCTTCCACAAGTAATCCTGGCTCAGTCTGGCCGCTCGAACTGGCTAACTCGGACCCCTCTGCGCAAGCCTTGCAGAGTCACTCACACACACTGCCTGAATCTGCCTCAAATTTGCCAATGACTGATTGCTATTGCTCTGGAAATGATCTTCCGACCCTCTGGAAAATTATCGCGGCTCCCGACAACTGAATCCATCTCCTACTCAACAAAATTGAATTGCCTTTGTGAGGCTCTGCAAAGTCCCTGTGCAACCTCTTGTGGAAATATCTCAACCTCCTCTCTTGACTCTTCGGAACTGGAAACTTCCTTTGAAATTACTATCTCTGTCCCTCTGCTCCCCTTCTGGCTCGAACTCTCTTCCTCTACTCGACCTTTGTAGCTAGATAGGTCAATCTACCAAGGAACTCACACTACTGGTTTCTCTCTCGTGTGTTTAGCTCCAACCCCATCGACCTCCTCCTATAATCTCTCGTTGGCTCACCAACAACCATGATTAAATCCTAAAAAATGGCTAAGATCATTTCTGAGTTGCGCTGAGTGAGTTTCTAGAGAAATCCCACCTTTCTCAATTAATTCTTGTTAATTAATCATTTTCGCTAAGTTAGACTTAGGAAAAATTTAATTACTGCTGAATTAACTTAATTGAGCCATCTCTTGGTGTTTTCTCCTAAAACTTTTTCCGGGTTCTGGAGCTCTTGTGTTTCTAAGCCTCTCTCACTAAAGCCGAGACTAGAACACCTGTTTGATGCTACAAAAATCAACACTGGGAAAATAGAGCACACACAATAAAATTGACACCATTATTTTTGGACAAAAGTCCCTGGAAAAACCCAATATGGGAAAATCGATGCAACAAATGAGGGTTTATTTTATTATGCAATAGTGAAATTTGAGTACAAAAATCTGGATGCCAAACTGTCAATCCTCAACAAAATAATGTGGCCAAAAATTAGTAAGACAATTTTTGTCTCACCAGACATTGATCTCAGCTTGGAAACTGGCTGCTCGAACACCTCTGTGTCAACCTTTACGCAACCTAATTCGTACAGCCTCTGGAACTACCTGATGTTGTCGTTATGCCCAACTAAGCCTCTGAGAATAACTCGCTGGGCCTTCTGGAGTTTCTCTCGGCCTCTAGTAAATGAATCACCCCTCTTTAGCTCAATTGAACGCTCCTCTAAAGCAACCTGCGCAGTCCATACGCACGCTCACTAAGGAAAAATCGACCCTCTTGATGTTGACTCTCCGGAACTGGAAACTCCTCTAGAAAAGAGGTGTGTAATGGTCAACCCTATTAGGTGATTCTAACCCCTGAGGGGAAGTGACAGTTCCAAAGTAAACCCCTTAATTAATAGGCGTTAGTGTAAATATATGATAATGGAGGGGAAAAGGTTTCATTGCCAAGTGCCATGGTCAACGAGTCTAGTTGATGGGGAGTCCACATCTTGAGTGTATGAATTTAAAGGAGGGAGCAATCGTGGAGGCATGAGTTACCCTGCTTGACTTGCTGTTTCCGACCCTCTTTTGTGTCTTTTACTTCTTCTTGATAATGCTTTGTATTATTGCATATAGCTCAAAGGTTAGAGCTTGCTTTTTATGATGTAGCATTTATATGACCCCTTAAGATGAGATAGTTTATTTGTTAAAATTGGCAACTAGGGCCAAACTCCATGTGGGTCATGTTATTTATGGCAGTTGATATTTTTCTTAGATCCCTCTCATCGAGAGGTGTAGGATTGATCTAAAGATCATCCAATTCCGAAAAGTATTCATGGAGTTATAAATTTATTTGTGTTATAAGACAATTCGTCAAGGTTGGCCAACCCCACATGTGTTCAATGTTTTAGTATAAAAGGAAATGACTTGAGAGTCATTTTTCACACACACTTCTATCTTGATTTCTCTCCACTTGTCTTGGGTTTTTAGTGGAAGAGAAATCTAGGAGTGGAAGCCCTAGATGTTGGAGGAAAAGAAGGCAGCTGTAACGCTACAAGGAGGACAACCCTAGTATCTACGCAGTCAAGTGAGAAGCCCTAGGATGCAGTCAAGTGAGAAGCCCTAATGCAGTTAAGTTTATGGGCCGCAGTGAGGGTTTGCTGTAGGTGACAATGTGGTAAGTAAGGGCTGTTCCCAGTGCGTATTGCTGGGTAGATTAGGCCAAGGAACAACTGTGTGGACAGCGGAGTCTTAGCCGCTGTATATAGGGTCAAAGGAACAACGTGGAGGCTGCCCTAGACAACGTGAAGGGGCTATAGGGACAGCGTGACCTTAGCCGCAATATGAAGGACCAGAAGGACAGCGTGGAGGCTGCCCTAGACAACATGAAGGAGCTGTAGGGACAACATGGCCTTAGCCGCAATTAAACAAGGCCTAAGGAAATAGCGTAGGTATGGAGGGTTACTCCCTTCGAGAACTGTAGGGTGTTGCCCTAACCAGTGATGCAGTGCAATAGTGTAGCGTGGTGAAACAACACATGGCAACAAGGGTACATGGTGCTGCTCAACAACAAGCATGGACAATAGCAAGCAAGGCAACTAGTACAACAACGCTAAGGCTACATGGTGCTGCTAAATAGTGCAGCAAAGTAAATAGGACAATAAGGTACATAGTGCAATATAGATACATGGGACAATTGTGACATGGTAGCAAAGGAGCATGGTGCAGCATGGCAAGTATGGACAACATGGATAGCAGTGGCAAGCATGGTGCTGCTAGCACATGAGACATGCTGTATGACAACATGGTTATGACACATGGGACAACAATGCAACATAAGGTGCAACAATATGATGTGTACAACATGGTCATAAGGTCCAGCATTGTGATGATGGGTGCAGCATGGTGCGACACGGTGAGGTGCAGTATGATGACGAGATGCTGCACAATGAAAGGTGAAAGAGTCACCTTGGAGAATCAGTTGAAGCAACGTGTCTTCAACTATGTATCATCTTCTTAGAGACGATCTATGCTCTTCTCTAGATAAGTCAAAGTGTTGACTTCTCTTGTAAATGTACTATCTCTTTCTCTCCCTCTCTACTGAATTATTGAAGAACATATAAGAAGAATTGATCAAAGGTTTCTCCACATTGGGGTTTGTCCCTAGCTAGCGCCACATCTTGTGTCCTCTTGTCTTGGCTTGTCTTCTGCGATTTATGTTTATGTTCTATTGGCAGTTTACTTTAATGCTGATGTGATTTTTAATCTGGAAAAGATATTGAGCTAACTGAGAAAATTGAACTAAATTGCTCTAAGCATAGAACATACCTAAAATTAACATTATTTCTCATTAGGTTTGGGACATGCAAGGGTTCCTTTTGATGTAAAGGAGCATCATGTACTCAAGGACCATGTGATGGCTAAAGAGGGTAGAGCTCATGGTAGGTTTTTTTCCCATGCACTAATTTATGTCCCTGACCTTCTTTTGTATTTTGATTTTCTTCTTTTTCTTTTATTGTGGCCATGATATGCTTTTCCATTCCTTTAGAGGCAACAACCTCCAAGGCAATGTTTTCCGGCCCTACCCAAGGAGTGTGGACATATGGGTGCCAAATCTCAATGAACCAATGACAAGTTAGACCCAAAGAATGGATGTGGTATATGGGGCTTGTAATGTGTCATGGAAAGCGTTAAGTATGGTATAGGGGATAATGAACACACTATCTTAGTTTGAGTTTTCCAAGTAGTGCCCCTGCTATAACCCTAAGGCCATAAGGGAGATCCCATCGAACTAGGGTTAAAGATTAACCACCTTGGTAAGGTGAGAGAGCAGATTTATGGTCAAGATCAGTGAGTCTTCTAGATTACCCCTTTATCCATACTAATACCCAAAATAAACAAATATAAGCACCCGATTGCAAAATGATCAAAGTACCTTTTGAATAGTAGCCCACCTTCATCCAAGTGGTAAGAGGCACATGGCTGATGCAAATGTGGTGGCACATGGCATACAATCATCAAAAAGTGCTTGTAAGGGGCTGCTGGATGGATGGATGTTCGACTAACTGTCAAATATAGGAGAATTTTTCTCTTATGTGGTTACTGGTTACCCATTTTCCATATGCTCGAACGGGCAGTTCATGAGAACTCCAACAATTCGTGGGCTCATAGACCTATAACATGCACATCCAAGTTAACTTGTTTGGGAGCATGGGCATTGGGCGTAGGTTATCACCCTTGTTTTATATTATGATAAAAATCCATTTTGAAAATAAAATCTATCTAAATGCATATTAATCTACAATGAAACACAACAATATGAAAGTGCAAGATTTGGAATCCTCACACAAGATGCAATGCAACTACCTACTCTATGCTAGCACATATTACATCACCAAAATATAATCATATAATCAATGTAGCCAATATATCATTAGATGTATATCATACCTCTTATCCCTATGTTTAATCATGAGATAGAACAGGAAACATCACAATCATCTATATCATGACACTCACATATTTAATCATACTGGTGGGAGGTGGGAAAATAAAATATCCATGGATCGGTTTCACTACCGTGAGAAGGCGTATAGGATGAAGAAGGGGAATCCAAATTTTACTTACTCCTGCTATTCCTTTCTTGCAACCTGAATATGGAGTAATCGATGATCAATTTTAAGAACTCTTGCCCAATAGCTATCTCAGGCATACAACTCTTATTGATGTCCTTAGGGACATGCTTGGAGTAGTATGATGAAAAAGATGGCTAGAGGACAAGATCTCGACAACCAAGTTGCTCATCACAACAATCAAGTTCAAAAGGGTCAACTAATGCCAACTCATCATATTCAAAATTCATGCGACTTGAATGCGATTGAGGGACGACAATAGGAAGATCTAAGTATTGCTCAAATACATCAACAATCATATCTTCCCGATTATATGAAGTATAAGGGAGGATAAGGTCGTTGTAAACATCACCATCAGTATCATAAATTGGATCCTTGTCAAAATGGTGGCTACTCATATCCCACTTCCCCTCTTCAATGTGCATAAAATCATAAACATTAATCTCCAGGGAATTCATGGGATGACCCTTTTGAAGGTCTTCGGAAAGTGCATCATCAAACTTAACATACATGAAAGGGGTGGATTTTTCCTCAAATCCTCTTGCCAAGGTATCATCTTCAACAGGATCCTCACCATGCTCCCTTTCTAGGTCATCTTTAGAGTTTCTTTCAATGTTTTATTCTTGATGATCCAGAAGGGACTCTTCCTTTTGCTCATGGTTTTCTTCTTTATCACAATCCTGATTTCTTTCGTTGATGGCATGATCATGCTTTTCTTCAACATGATCTACTTGATGATTAGGAGTGATGTCTTCCGTTGGATGACAATGATCTTCCTCAGCTTCTACATCTTCGAAGAGATGAAATTCCCTTTGGAGGGCTATGACCAAACCTTGACGGGTATCCTCATCATTTTGAAACATCCATAAGAAACTTTTCAATAAAAACCCTAATAGAAGGGATGCTTCTAGGTTCACATGAAGACTTAACCCATTCATGTTGATCAATCCCAAGAGAGTTAATGGATAACCTCATGACGGTATCTTGATGGCCCATATTGACCTCCGAACCATATTCGATGAATTTTGCTACATTATCAATTATTGAAGATGGATCACCATCAAACTTCGGGACATTTATGATAGCATCTTTATCCCAACGATTTGGATTTCCAGGAATATACCTGATATCCAAAGTATGGAACATATCATCCAGACCCCAAGGAGCCATCACCTTGATTCTTGCGTAACAACCATATGGGAAGTCGCCAGGGTGAACTCAAAATGCCTTAAAAGATGCTTGCTTCACCCTATAAGCATTGAAAATTTTGAAGCTCAATGAAGAACTAAGTATTTGTTCTTCCATTGGAGTCACTAGAAGGGGATATTTATCTTTGTCTATGAGATAAGCTCAATCAAGGAAATGAAGATTAGACTTCATATTTTGAGGAGGTTGACTCAAATCCTCTGTGACAACAATGCCATAAGATGTTGCCTCGAAATTCAGTAGGTCTTGTGAGGGGAGCTCACATGATAAGAATTGGACCAAGTGACAACAATATGAGGTGTGGCCCATTGTCACCACAACCACCACCTGTTAGTTTTTGGAAGCAACGAACATGTGTTCTAATCTCTATGGTGTTTATGAGGTTAAGGAACACATTTTCTCCAATACCCAAAAAAGTTTTCACAAGAAACACCTCAATTAGATTAATTAGCCAATTATTAAATATTTTCCCAAGTCTAACTTAGAAAAATTGGTTAAGGGTCCCACCCTAACCCCCTTATCTATGTAATGGGACCATGTCATAGTTAAGAGTCAATAAAGCCCATATTAATAATTGTAAGTGGTTAATTCATAATTAATAAAGGAACCACAGTTAGTTGCAAATGGGCCGACGGTATTAGTAATAAACGGTATTGACCCGTGGTATTACTTGTAGGAGTCATATATATAGGATAGTAACTCCTTGTGAGGAGCATCGTGTCTTATCTTTGTAATCGAGCTCTGCTCTATTGGAGGTTGCCCCCTCGAAGAGGCAAGTGAACATTACTCTTTGAATAATAAAGTCTTCGCTATTCTGTGCTCTGGATATATTTTCTTCGCATATT
>APFE030429040.1:113945-132448 GCA_000404065.3 Pinus taeda
ACATTGGGGTTTGTCCCTAGCTAGCGCCACATCTTGTGTCCTCTTGTCTTGGCTTGTCTTCTGCGATTTATGTTTATGTTCTATTGGCAGTTTACTTTAATGCTGATGTGATTTTTAATCTGGAAAAGATATTGAGCTAACTGAGAAAATTGAACTAAATTGCTCTAAGCATAGAACATACCTAAAATTAACATTATTTCTCATTAGGTTTGGGACATGCAAGGGTTCCTTTTGATGTAAAGGAGCATCATGTACTCAAGGACCATGTGATGGCTAAAGAGGGTAGAGCTCATGGTAGGTTTTTTTCCCATGCACTAATTTATGTCCCTGACCTTCTTTTGTATTTTGATTTTCTTCTTTTTCTTTTATTGTGGCCATGATATGCTTTTCCATTCCTTTAGAGGCAACAACCTCCAAGGCAATGTTTTCCGGCCCTACCCAAGGAGTGTGGACATATGGGTGCCAAATCTCAATGAACCAATGACAAGTTAGACCCAAAGAATGGATGTGGTATATGGGGCTTGTAATGTGTCATGGAAAGCGTTAAGTATGGTATAGGGGATAATGAACACACTATCTTAGTTTGAGTTTTCCAAGTAGTGCCCCTGCTATAACCCTAAGGCCATAAGGGAGATCCCATCGAACTAGGGTTAAAGATTAACCACCTTGGTAAGGTGAGAGAGCAGATTTATGGTCAAGATCAGTGAGTCTTCTAGATTACCCCTTTATCCATACTAATACCCAAAATAAACAAATATAAGCACCCGATTGCAAAATGATCAAAGTACCTTTTGAATAGTAGCCCACCTTCATCCAAGTGGTAAGAGGCACATGGCTGATGCAAATGTGGTGGCACATGGCATACAATCATCAAAAAGTGCTTGTAAGGGGCTGCTGGATGGATGGATGTTCGACTAACTGTCAAATATAGGAGAATTTTTCTCTTATGTGGTTACTGGTTACCCATTTTCCATATGCTCGAACGGGCAGTTCATGAGAACTCCAACAATTCGTGGGCTCATAGACCTATAACATGCACATCCAAGTTAACTTGTTTGGGAGCATGGGCATTGGGCGTAGGTTATCACCCTTGTTTTATATTATGATAAAAATCCATTTTGAAAATAAAATCTATCTAAATGCATATTAATCTACAATGAAACACAACAATATGAAAGTGCAAGATTTGGAATCCTCACACAAGATGCAATGCAACTACCTACTCTATGCTAGCACATATTACATCACCAAAATATAATCATATAATCAATGTAGCCAATATATCATTAGATGTATATCATACCTCTTATCCCTATGTTTAATCATGAGATAGAACAGGAAACATCACAATCATCTATATCATGACACTCACATATTTAATCATACTGGTGGGAGGTGGGAAAATAAAATATCCATGGATCGGTTTCACTACCGTGAGAAGGCGTATAGGATGAAGAAGGGGAATCCAAATTTTACTTACTCCTGCTATTCCTTTCTTGCAACCTGAATATGGAGTAATCGATGATCAATTTTAAGAACTCTTGCCCAATAGCTATCTCAGGCATACAACTCTTATTGATGTCCTTAGGGACATGCTTGGAGTAGTATGATGAAAAAGATGGCTAGAGGACAAGATCTCGACAACCAAGTTGCTCATCACAACAATCAAGTTCAAAAGGGTCAACTAATGCCAACTCATCATATTCAAAATTCATGCGACTTGAATGCGATTGAGGGACGACAATAGGAAGATCTAAGTATTGCTCAAATACATCAACAATCATATCTTCCCGATTATATGAAGTATAAGGGAGGATAAGGTCGTTGTAAACATCACCATCAGTATCATAAATTGGATCCTTGTCAAAATGGTGGCTACTCATATCCCACTTCCCCTCTTCAATGTGCATAAAATCATAAACATTAATCTCCAGGGAATTCATGGGATGACCCTTTTGAAGGTCTTCGGAAAGTGCATCATCAAACTTAACATACATGAAAGGGGTGGATTTTTCCTCAAATCCTCTTGCCAAGGTATCATCTTCAACAGGATCCTCACCATGCTCCCTTTCTAGGTCATCTTTAGAGTTTCTTTCAATGTTTTATTCTTGATGATCCAGAAGGGACTCTTCCTTTTGCTCATGGTTTTCTTCTTTATCACAATCCTGATTTCTTTCGTTGATGGCATGATCATGCTTTTCTTCAACATGATCTACTTGATGATTAGGAGTGATGTCTTCCGTTGGATGACAATGATCTTCCTCAGCTTCTACATCTTCGAAGAGATGAAATTCCCTTTGGAGGGCTATGACCAAACCTTGACGGGTATCCTCATCATTTTGAAACATCCATAAGAAACTTTTCAATAAAAACCCTAATAGAAGGGATGCTTCTAGGTTCACATGAAGACTTAACCCATTCATGTTGATCAATCCCAAGAGAGTTAATGGATAACCTCATGACGGTATCTTGATGGCCCATATTGACCTCCGAACCATATTCGATGAATTTTGCTACATTATCAATTATTGAAGATGGATCACCATCAAACTTCGGGACATTTATGATAGCATCTTTATCCCAACGATTTGGATTTCCAGGAATATACCTGATATCCAAAGTATGGAACATATCATCCAGACCCCAAGGAGCCATCACCTTGATTCTTGCGTAACAACCATATGGGAAGTCGCCAGGGTGAACTCAAAATGCCTTAAAAGATGCTTGCTTCACCCTATAAGCATTGAAAATTTTGAAGCTCAATGAAGAACTAAGTATTTGTTCTTCCATTGGAGTCACTAGAAGGGGATATTTATCTTTGTCTATGAGATAAGCTCAATCAAGGAAATGAAGATTAGACTTCATATTTTGAGGAGGTTGACTCAAATCCTCTGTGACAACAATGCCATAAGATGTTGCCTCGAAATTCAGTAGGTCTTGTGAGGGGAGCTCACATGATAAGAATTGGACCAAGTGACAACAATATGAGGTGTGGCCCATTGTCACCACAACCACCACCTGTTAGTTTTTGGAAGCAACGAACATGTGTTCTAATCTCTATGGTGTTTATGAGGTTAAGGAACACATTTTCTCCAATACCCAAAAAAGTTTTCACAAGAAACACCTCAATTAGATTAATTAGCCAATTATTAAATATTTTCCCAAGTCTAACTTAGAAAAATTGGTTAATCAAATCAAATTAATTGAGGAAAATCAATTTTCGTCCAGTGACTTCTAGAAAAGTCACTTGATGGGGTCAAGATGATCTTAGCCATCGGTTGTGATTATATCATGGCCGTTGGTTGCTCAACAAGAGATTATGAGAGCAAATTGATGGGACCTTGGAGAACACACAACAAAGACTCAATGTTGCAATTTGCAGTGAGAGCAAGGGTGCAGAGGGAGACACCAGCAACAGAGTTTCAATAGACAGATTGGTAGAGAATTTCTAGAGAAATTTTCCATAGCGTTTCCAACATTCTAGTGGCAGGAAGGGAGGCCGAATTTATCTGTAGAGAGCCCATACTAGGAAGTGCGAATTAGTTAGTTTGCTATGCATGTTTACCTAGTGCGAGTTGTAGAGGCTATAGTTCGAGTTCTAGTGTCGGGATTAGCGACCGGAGGAGGTGTGAGTGGCTTCATTGAGTAGTAGGAGGAAGTGTGGTTGCCAGAACGAATTTCTGGAGGCTAATCAAATTTTCCAGAGCTAGTGGTGCACATTTCCAGTCACCAGTGTGAGTAGCAGGAGGAGGTGCGAGTGGCTTCATTGAGTAGCAGGAGGAAGTGTGGTTGCCAGAACGAATTTCCGGAGGCTAATCAAATTTTCCAGAGCTAGTGGTGCACATTTCCAATCACCTGTGTGAGTAGCAGGAGGAGGTGCAAGTAGGCTAGGAAGAGGCCAAATTGATTTTGTAGAGGGAACTTGAGTTTCCAGATTTATATGCCAGTGGAGAAAATTATATGCCAGAGCTTTGCTAGTGAAAGACAAGCGGTTGTTGTATTTCTCAATTTTGCTAAAGAATTAATAAAATATAGAGCCTCATTTGCAGAACTAGTTTTCCCCACATTGGGTTTTTTCCAGGGACATTTGTCCAAAATTACCGGTGTCAAATTTTTTTATGTGCGTGCTTTATTTTCTCAGTGCCTGTATTTATTTGTGAAGATTGCAGTAGTGAATTAATCGTTATTTGCCGAATTAATTTTCTGAAGACAAATAAATTGCATAAGTTAGAAGGTTAAATTCCAGTTGTTGCAATCAAAGAAATTTCACATGGTATCAGAGTGGATCTAGGTGCAAGGGGTTTGTAGGAGTAAATCAACGCAAGACACTGGAAGAGAAAGTCAAGGGTTTTTAACCTAGTTCCATTCTCCAGTTTATTTGAGTTTCGCAGATTTTTAGAGATGGCCGCAACGGGTTTGAGAGATCAGGATAGGTTGGATGGAGCCTTCAACTTTGGTGCGTGGAGAGACAGAATGAGATTCTTATTGGATGAGTATGGTTTGAAGAAGTTTGCAGAGAACAATATTGCCATACTAACATATCCACAAAAATTGGATACCTACAAGAAGGAGAACGCCAAAGCGAAGAGGATGATCCTTGATGGAGTGAAGGATCATATTGTTCCACATATCGCAGAGAAAGGCATAACGAAGGAGATGTGGGATGCCATAGTAAAATTGTACTAGGATTTTTCTGAGAAGCTGATGACCATCAAGCAACATAAGGGTGAGGCCGTTACATCCTATCTCACCATAGTTTGACTTGCTAGAGATGAATTGGCTGTAGCAGGGGACAAGCCAAGTGACGACAAGCTAGTGCACATAACACTCAATGGGTTTACTAAGAATGGAGCATGTTCGTCTAGGTGATTTCAGGGTGAGACAAACTTTAGATTGGGATTGCCTATGGAGTGATTGCACTCTCAGGACCTGAGGCTCAGCTTGGTCAATGACGTTAGTGGCAGTGGAAAGGCATTAAAGGTGGAGAAGGATCAAGAAAACGTGGCCCTAGTAGAAACGGGGAAGGTGGAGAAAGGTTTTAGTAAGGGACAAGGCTTGAAAGGAGAGAAGAAGAAGAAGGACCTATCAGAGGTCATGTTATCTCTCAACAAGTTTTCTTAGCTGTAACAGAAAACTCCCTAAGATAACCTTTTCAAACCAAGCTTGTAGATAGAAGGCTAGCCCCTTCAATCCAGAGAGGGCTCTTTCCGACAACCTAATCACTAATCTTAGCAACTAGTTGTGTCTTCAAACAATGGCTAGACCTTCAGTATGGTTTTGGATCTTTAGTGTGGTGGTTGGGATGAAGCAATTAATCCATTGGGCAATGGGGTCAACAAATCAAGTTTTAGATGTAGCTACCAAGGTCTTGACTATATGAATCAAGAGGGATAGAGGCAGGATGGATGGCAAACTGTAAACATATCAAATATCATCTAAATGGTAGTAGAAAGAGAAAACAATCCACTATAGTAGGGCATAAAACATGAATCTTGCAAGCTTTAGGAGAAATATTGTAGATGTCTAAATCATATGAACCCGAGCATTAAACTAATGAATTTTGTCACATAATATTATTTAAACACCAAAAGATAACAAATAAATGATATCACATAGAAAGGAAACTATCACATAAAGAAACTGACTGAGCATACCATCACATGAATATTTGTATCATGAACATAATATCCTAGTCCTCTTGCACTTGAAAAGATGAATAATTTGATCATACACAACAAAAGAATACTTTGTTTCAAAGTCCAACCCTTCTTCCTTTTTTTTCATTCATTATATAGGAAAAATACATAAATTCGAGATCCACAATGTTTGGGAAAGTATTAATTACAATAACCATCAAGATCCAAAACAAATGGATCTGAAAAACCTTTTCAACCATCTTTAGTTTGATCTCCAAGTCGAATTTGATGAGGTGGCCTTCAACTGTTGACTTGACAATTTTATAAGAAACAAATTTCGAAAAATCTGTCAAATTTCTGAAAAATAGGCTTTAAAGAGACATTCGGATCTCCCAAATCGTGATTTCTGTGTAAAAATTGAAAGAGGTTTTTTAAAATCAGCTCATTTCCCACAAAAACCTCTTTCAGATTTGGAACATTCATCTTCATCTTCTCGAAAACCATGCACAAAGTGGATGACTAAAACAAGAAATAATTAAATATTTAAATCCTAAAAAAATAGGCTGCAAATATTGTTTCATATGCTTCAAACCATGCTAGCTGGATAAAAAATGAGAGAAGCTTCTTTAAATTGGTATGTTACCAACAAAAACTTTTGGTTTTTACAAATTCATCTCCATATGTTTAGAAATTGCATTTGAAAATAGTGATTAAAACATGAAAATAACAAAATTACAAAATCTGGAAAAATAGGCCTCAAAGATTCTTCTGTAATTTCCAAACCATGATGTCTGGGTAAAACATGAAAGAGTTTTTATGAAATCAGCCTGTTCCCAACAAAAAACTCTTTTGGTTTTTTGAACTTCATCACCACTTGTTTGAAATCTATGTTTGAACATAGTGACGAAAACAGGGAAAATGTTGGAAATTGCCATTTAGGGCAAACTGTTGTTTTAGAGTTTAATTTAAAATCCCTCCCTTATGTTGATTTGGGGTAGCATCGGATGTGCTCTAGCCACGAAATTTGGTGGAGAGGTTGGGGCACATGAGTTCTCCAATACCTAGAAAGGGTTTGGGCAGATTCTAAACAGTTCAAGAGATATTAAAATAATTAATATTTTTAATGGAGTCCCTAAGTCTAAACTTAGGGAAACTAAAATATTAATGTGGATCAATATAAAACTGTGTTAGAATCGTCCAAAAGACATGGATCAAGCCAGATCTAATCTTAGTCGTCAATTAGGGACTTAATATCGGCCGTTGATATGTCAATGAGAAAAGTATAAGAGGAGGCTTGAGGGTCACTTGGAGAACACACTGAGGGAGACCAGTCAGTTCAATTTCTGGAGCGGGGTTAGCTGAGAAATTGAACTAGTGGTCTGGAGAGCAGTCAGGAGGCAGCAAGTACGGTACAGAGAGACGGGAGATCAGCCCAGAGGCAGAAAAGGCAGACGCAGGGCCAGAGGGAGCCACACAGATCCAGCAGGGCCTGCGTCATCCGCGCAGAGGTTGCAGGAGTGACGCAGAAGGCCAAAGAGGCTGCACAGAGTCTCAACAAGCTGACGCAGAGGGTTTCAAGTCACGCAGAGGTCAGTAGGGCTGACGCTGGGTTCAGAAGAAATGCTAGAAAATTTGTCTATCTGTGGGTAAGCCAGTTTGACACTCTGTTGTACTAGAAAATTGCTGAATAATAAAATCCTCCCTTGCTGCACCGATTTTCCCACATTGGGTTTTTCTGGGGACATTAGTCCAAAATAACTGTGTCAATGTGTTGATTCTTGTGCATATGTTTGTTTCTGTATTACGGTGTGATATTTGCAACAATATTATTTTTAATGTTTATTGAAGTAATTTCATGAATAACTTATGGTGAAATAAGTAGGAAAAGTAAATCAGTTGCTGTAATGATAGAATTTTCACATGGTATCAGAGCAAGTAATCAGAGACAAAAAGGGAAAATCAGTTATGGGTCGAGACCACAATGCAGAGGCATCCACCTCAGGGGATTCACCCAGATTTTCAGAAGATTGCACAAGAGAAAAATATTTTGATTTCTCTATGTTGGCTTCCAGGCTGGAAGAAGAAGTGGAGTGCATGATTAGTGCTGCATCATCAAAAGTATGGTATATAGACAATGGAGTCTCGTGGCATATGATGGGAATCCAGGAGTGTTTCTCAGAATATCGAGAAGAGAAAATGAATTTTCAGATCACCATGGGGAACAAGGCAAAGTGTACTCCAGTAGGGAAGGGTACCATAGTTTTTCAGATAGAATCGGGAGAGCTGTTCCGTGCCACAAATGTGTTGCATGTACTAGGATTGGGGATGAACTTACTTTTCATGTCACAACTACAAGGCAAGGGCTACGACGTCTACTTCATCAAGGAAAAGGTATACGTCAAACACCCGAGCTGGAAAAAGAAAGTGCAGATCGGGATCAAAAGTAATTGGTTGTATAGATTACATCTAGAATCACCAATGGCACTAATAGGTAGTCATGGGGACAAGGAATTGAACGAACTATGGCACAAAAGGATGGGGTCACTTGCACCATGGAGCTCTAAGAATTCTCAGAAGCACTGTAACAGGAGTTCCGGATCTGAGTACAGAACGAGATGATATATGTAGGGGATGCGCTCTAGGAAAGTATGCCAAGGCGACATTTCCTAGGAGCAAACACAGGGCCAAGAGTTTACTAGTATTGATACACTCAGATATTTGTGGACCTATGTCCGTCAAAGCTCTCAGTGGTGCCGAGTATTTCCTTACTTTCATTGATGACCACTCGAGGAAAACTTGGATTTATTTTTAGAAAACCAAGGATGAGGTTTTCTGTTGATTCAAGGAGTTCAAGGCTCTGGTGGAGAATCTGATTGGGAAGAAAATAAAAGTTTTGCGCTCAGATAATGGTGAAGAGTATGTCGATAAAGACTTCACTGATTATTGCGCTAAGGAGGGCATCAGAAGAGAGTGGACAACTCCCTACAATCCAAAGCAGAATGGGGTAGCAAAAAGGAAAAACAGGACTATTGTAGAAGCAGCTAGGGCCATGCTGTATGATCAGGATATGCCAAAATTCTCGTGGGTGGAAGCATGCAACACAACTGTCTACATTCAGAACAGGACTCCTCATCGGACATTGGGCAAGATTACTCCAGAGAAAGTCTTCACTGGGAAGACGCCTAAAGTCAGTCATTTCAGGATATTTGGGAGTTTAGCATATTGCTGCATACCCGAAAAAAATAGGAAGAAGCTGGATTAGACTGCAGAAAAGGTATATCTGGTGGGATATAGCGAGAACGCTAAGGCAGGAAGGGGGACATTAGTCCAAAATAACTGTGTCAATGTGTTGATTCTTGTGCATATGTTTGTTTTTGTATTACGGTGTGATATCTGCAACAATATTTATTTTAATGTTTATTGAAGTAATTTCATGAATAACTTATGGCGAATAAGCAGGAAAGTAAATCGGTTGCTGCAGTGGTAGAATTTTCACATCTTAGGCTTGAAAACTCTACCAAATGTCATATCAAGGTTTAATAAGGGTAAAGGTTCTTGAAAAATGGTTTGGGCACTTGAAAAGTAGTTTGGAAACTCATATTTTAAAACTTGCTATGGACGCTATGAAATATTTTCGTAGCTCCACCTGTAGACTTCCGATAGGTTGATTTCGCTGCAAAGACTTAGGGAACGCTTAGGATTAGGTGAAATAACTGCTTAGAAATGTTGCTAAGCTTATGTTACATTTCCACAAAATTTTTTCATAGGCCATTACATAACCCCTTGCACAATAAACTGATAATCATAACCTTTGGACCTTTAGGGAAGTGCATACTTGGTGCTAATAGGTCAAATTTTTCGGTTGTAGTCAACATGGTCACTATGTCAGCCAATGCCCTAACTGGAAGAAGGACAAGAAGGGGAAATAGACAACAACTTCAACAAACATTGAGGATTTGTCTACCAAGTTGGAACATGAATTCACTCTCATAGCTTGCCTCTCTAGCTCTGCGTCCATAGGTGTCTGGTATATAGACAATGGAGCATCAACACATGTGATGGAGGTTAGAGACTATTTCACCAATTACAAGGAAAATGAAGTGTACTCCAGTTGGGAGAGGTACCCTCGACATTTAGAGGGATTCAAGCAAGAACACCAATGTTACAGATGTGCTGGATGTGTTAGGTTTGGGCATGAACCTACTTTCAGTTTTTGCATTATAGGTTAGAGGGTACGATGTCTACCTCGTAGGGAAGAAGGTGTATATTAAGCACTAGAGTTGGAAGAAGGTTGAACAAATTGGGGTTCGAAGCAACAAGTTATACAAGTTGTAGTTCGATTCTCCAAAGGCACCGATCAACAACAGTAGCAGTGGTAGAGACTTGGGAGAGTTGTGGCATAGGAAGATGGGACACTTACACCATGGAGCACTCAGGTTGCTGGAGAGACCGTGACTGGAGTTCTAGAATTGAGCATGGAACATGATGACACATGTAGAGGGTGCGTACTTGGGAAGTTCTCAAAGGAAACGTTCCCAAGGAGTGACAATAGAGCCAATGGTGTATTGCAGTTAGTACACTCAAATATTTGTGGCCCGATATCCACTGAATCTCTCAAGATTTACGGGTATTTTGTGAACTTCATTGATGACTTCTCCAAGAAATCCTAGATCTATTTTTTGAAGACGAAGGACAAGGTCTTCACTCGCTTCCAAGAGTTTAAGGCTCTTGTGGAGAATATGACAGGCAAAAAGATCAAGGTTCTTTGTATGGATAATGGAAGCGAGTATACAAATAAGGACTTCACTGGAATCTGTGCGAAGGAGGGCATCAGGAGAGAGTGGACAACTCCATACAACCCTTAGCAGAATGGGTTGCAGAGTGGAAAAATAGAACGATTGTTGGGGCAACAAAGGCGATGTTATATGACTAGGATATGCCCAAGTTTCTATGGGCAGAGGCATGTAGCACAACAATGTACATACAAAACATGGTTCCTTATAGAGTATTGGGGAAGATAAGAACAAAGGAGGTCTTCTCAAAGAAGCCAGAGGTCTGACACTTCAAGATCTTTGGCAACATAACATATTGTCATGTGCCAAATGATAAGCACACCAAACTGATCATATTACAGAGAGGATATTTCTTTTGCTACAGTGAAATGTCCAAGGCAGACAAGATCTACATTCTTGGTAGCATAAGGATAATCGCGAGATGAGACGTGAATTTCCAAGAGGAGAAAGACTTTAGAAGATCTTGCGAGTTGCCAACAGATGATCAAAGTGGGGCAGTAGACGCTCCAAGGGTTGAGCAACAGCCGCAAGGACAACCGAGCACGAGTACAATTACTAGTACGAGGACTAGCTCAGGTGCAGGAGGTCTTGTGAGTTTACAATAGATGAAGCAGCAGGGGCAGGATGAGGAGCTTGAATCTCTAGCCACCACCAACGGAAAAAGAAGCAGAAATGTGCTCCAGACATTGAAGGATGCACAAGAGCTTGTGGGAGCTCCTAGATCGAGCCATGTGCAAAATGCCATGGTGGAGAGGAATACAACTCCATCATGATCAATGGTGTATGGGAGGTAGTGACTAGGCCCGTGGATAGGTTGGTTGTGGGCTCTCGATAGATCTACAAGATGAAGTATTTTGCAAATGGTAGTGTGGAGAAGTATAAGGCTAAGTTTGTGGCCATGGGGTATGTGCAGAAGGAAGGCATAGATTATGAGGAAACCTTCACACCAGTGGCCAAATATACCTCTATCTGGGCAGTGATCTCAGTAGTAATGCAAATGGGATGGCAAATTCACTAGATGGACATCAAGATTGCATTCTTGAATGAAGTAATAGAGGAGAATGTGTATATCAAATAACCAAAGGGATTCGAGACGCGTGGGAGAGACACACATGTATGTAGTGTTGACTTTCCACGACACTCAAGAATTTGGTTTAGGTATTAGAATCTCAAACACAAATACACTCAAATGCCACAACAATACTACTTTGCGCAACAGAATAAACACAACAGTGAATCAACAAATGCACAATACACAATACACAAAAGGACTGAATTTTAGGAGGAAAAATTATGGATGGAAAGTAGAGATGACCACCAAGGACTTAGATTAGTGGCTTATCCCTTGGGCATATGATGTCTTAGGATGTTCAAGATGAGATAAAATGTCCCTAAGGAGGCTCGAAATTGATGCCCTAGGTACCAGTTTCAAACATTTACCTACTTCTAGAGATAATGTTTCATGAATAATTCCAAGATATTCATTCACTAGGAACATTCATTATATGCCATACATTGGATAACATATGCAATACTCTAGTAGAAAACTTTCCAAAATCAATCTTCAACAATTAGGGCACAAATTTAGCATATTCTATAGCAACAATTCCATACATTAAACAAATTCAAGAGACAAATTTCATCAACATTAGGCACTTACAAGATGACATGCAATATATCCATCCAAGATCCAACAAAAAGTTCCAAAGAAGAAATGCGAATTAGCTCCAAATGTAGAAATGGATTCAAAAAGATTGTCCTATAGCTAAAAAACAAGTGCAAGTTCTTTTCAAGAAATCCAATCCAAGTGTGATGATTATGAGTAGCTCAAATGAGCTCTCATCTATTTATACGTGATCTAATAAGTCAAGCCTAGAAGCCCGACAACATTATGAAAATGGGAAAGATACATCCCTTAGTCACAAGTCGACCAAGTAACTTTACAAAATATGAATGAACCATCCAAATGCAAGCTGAAAAGATGATGTCATGTTGATGTAGGGCCATTGGAAGGCAAATTTGAGTCCTCTTTGTGCCAAAATGTGTGAGAGGGCTCCATAAATCTCGAACTAGGGGATGGGCCCTAACTCTCAATGCAAGTCATCATGTGGCATTTAATTTTTTGTTTGGGGCATAAGAGTTGGTCTCATGGGTTTCTTGGTGATATAATATCTTGTATTGCTCCAATACTAAGGGCTCTGATGATGGTGCTTGCCCTCCCATGTCTCAAGGGGTGAGACAAACCTCATTTGGGCCTTGGATTAATTGCCACACCACGTGGTAAATGCTAAGCCGGCTGGGGCACACTAGTCCAAGTGCATCATCTCGTGAATAATGTGAGGCAATAAACATGCTGTTGAAGGTGTCCTGTTCCGGGTGTTCCCACCAAAAGTGGGTACACCTAGGAGAGCTTTTCTCTTATTCATCTTCTTCTAGCTGACAACCAACAACCCCTGAGAGCCACCTCATAGCCGATGTGATGTGCCACTTTATCTCTACTCCCTGCACCAATTGTATGTTTCCTTGTTCATTTGTCAAGACCATATGTTAGAAGGTGGGTAATTCGACCCTAAAGGTATGTTTTTCATTGTGCAATCGGGTGCTTATGCTTGTTCTTCATTTGGGCGTTTTGGGCATAGATTATTGGGTGAATTAGAAGAAGGAAGGTATTTTACTATGGTTTTGTTCCCTCACCTTAAATGGGGGATTAATCTTCAATCCTAAACCTGTGGGACCCCCTATTGGCCTTTGGCTCTAAGAAGGACACTACTTGGGAAACCCCGATTTTGGTAGTGTGGTCCTGTTTTCTTGTTCCACATTTTTCACTCCCCTCTACACATTACAAGCCCTATTTCATCATCTTTTTTCTCTGGGTCCACAAGGCACTGGGACGCTTCTCCCCTGTTGATGAATGTAACTAGGTTCGGTCTTCATAATTGTGTTTGAATCACAATGAAATGTAGTTATGAAAACTTGGGATTAATCTTCAATCCTAAACCTATGGGACCTCCCCTATTGGCCTCTGGCTCTAAGAAGGACACTACTTAGGAAACCCCAATTTTGGTAGTGTGGTTCTGTTTTCTTGTTCCACATTTTTCACTTCCCTCCGCACATTACAAGCCTTATTTCATCATCTTTTTTCTCTGGGTCCACAAGGCACTAGGACGCCCCTCCCCTGTTGATGAATGTAACTAGGTTCGGTCTTCATAATTGTGTTTGAATCACAATGAAATGTAGTTATGAAAAAAAAGAAATTTATTATTATTATTATGACTCATTAAAGCATGGGTTTCATGATTGGGTCATCATGTTTAAGGTCAAAGTCCCCATTGAGGACTTCTAGGATTTATTCTGAGTCATTAGAGTCATTGTCCATTAAAATAGACCCTTCTTGGGCTTTTGAGTCATGTAAAAAGAATTAATATTGAGTCAAATAGACTATTTGTCCCCTCCACGCCAAGTTGGCTTCAAGAAAGGTATTTCAACCCCACTAGAAGGCTATATATACAGTGCAGTGCAATTCGTTTGAGACATACAAGTTCGACTTCCAAGCAAGGGCAACGAAAAAGTGTGAAGTTGGAAAAGGAGTTAGAAAAGGGTACAAAATTTGAAAGGAAGGAAGAAGACATCAAAATTGAAGTTTTGGACCATCTATATCTCACCCAAGCGAAGTATCTAGGAGGATCAAAGTCTTTATTGCCAAGTCGAAGTTGTTGCTGTCAAGTCAAAGTTGTTGCTACTAGGTCGAAGTTACTACTGGAGGGCTATTATCTACAAAAGAAAGAAAGGGCCGACTTGGTGTGGAGGAAGTTTGTGTCTAGATCAAGAGTTTTGGATTATCTTGTGAAACTATTGAAGGAAGAGTTGTTGACTGGGTTTCCCTGGCTGTCTGCCTATATCTGGTGTCTATAATCTTTGTGCTATTGTTTTGGTAATTGTTTGATGAACTAAAAGATGAAAGAAGAACATAAAGATAAGAAAGTCACAAGTAATTATCTATATAAAGAAAATCTTTCTGCCTTTCTGATTTTCTAACATCCCCTTGTCCATGTATCTGGGTTGGGCCTGGAAATGTTGCCCCAAAGGTTGATGCAGTTAAAAGAAAGTTAAAAGCATATCATGGCCAAAAGCAAGAAACAAAAGAAAAAGATCATAAAATGCAAAATATGGCAGGGACATTCAATTTAGCATGTGGGAAAAAGCCAAACATGATCTCCACCCATTATGATTATGTCCATCACCCTAGTTCCTAGGGCCCATGAATGTTCCCGCATGTCCCAACCCCTAGTGGGTGATGAACTGCCCCACCTTAAGGGGGAAATAACTACTTTACATCATACACATCATGCTCTCGTTTCCTAGAGCTTCGAGTAGTAATACAAAGAAAAATCAAGAAAAAGCAAAAGGCAAATAAAGAGGAGTGGAAAAACAAAGGTTGCGGTAACTCATGTAACCATGATTGCTCCCTTCTCACATTTGTATGCCCAATATGTGGACATCCCTCATCATTGCTATCCTTGTACCCATGGCATTTGGCTTTGAGACCCGTGTGAACCCATTCATTTCATTATTATCCACATGCCACCTATTAATTGAAGGATGTACCAGGGACATGTCTTTCCCCTTAGGTGCTAGGAAGACCTAATAAGGTCGTCTATTAGCCACTCCTACCAAGGGAGGTAATACTATTATCAGATCAAAACCTTGAATTTGGAAGAGAAACCCCATATGAAGTCTCAGTTTTCCCTTTACTAACAAGATTAGTTCACTTAGATGCACTAATGAATTATCCTACCCGATGGTGAGGATGCAAAACAAGTGCTCTTGGGGTCCTACAACAAATAGTTAGTATTTCAAGCTTTAGCTTCCTCAATCCTGTCAACACAAAGGGTGAACATAGTTCATAAATAAATCTGAATTTTCTCTGCAAAACCAACACTCAAGCTTAGTGGAAAGGAGAGAGAAATGTTAGCAAATATAATCTACAAATATTCTACAAAATTTAGACTAAGGAATTGGAGCAAAACTCCAATTATTGCATAATTTTCAACATGCTCTTCAATAGCAAAATAAAATCGTTAATAGCACAAGAAATTGAGACAAATGATTTTAAATGAAATTGAATTTTGAAACACAAGCTAAAGGTCGAGGATTCCTGCAACACAAAATTTTAAGATGAGGCCTTGGGAGATGACAAATGCAGGGTTTTCAATGAAATTGCTTAAGAGTGGGACGATTCTTCCAAGAATTTCCCCAAGCTTGAGGCTTGATCCAAGAGATGTGTCTACACAACTTTAAATACACATTAGATCCACAATCCCCAAACAAATGGGTGACAATCCCAATGCTGCATGTAAATTCGAATCCCAAGTGGCATCAAGAATCCCTCAAGCAAAATTGAATTCCATGATGAAATGACAAGTGTAGAAGGGTAGGGACCCATGTGGGGACAATTCACACAAAAATTTCCACCAAATATTCTTCCAAATCCTCCGAAATGCACATTAACTCCACAAATTTGAATTTTCCAAGTAAGCAGCTTCTTCATTTATTGCCAAAAATCCGATTTCCTTGAGTGGGCCATTTATTTATGATGCAAGGTGTCAAATCATCATCCCCTTGTTTTTTGAATCATTCCTTTGACTCGAGATAATTTCCATGTCATTTCCATGTCATTTTGTCACGTGGAGCTATTTATTTTTCTCCGTTTAATTAACTCCTAGACTTCCCACTAAACTTAGGAAAACTAGGTTTTGAGGGTCTAGAACACATTTTTAACCCCTCAAAGTGTGTCATAATAGAAAGTTGAGGGTGAGGTGTAATTTTGATCACACATACCCCATACAACTTCTATAGACATCACTTATTACATTTCATATACAAAATTTATTCTTATTTCCACCGTGCAGGAAATTTTAAAAATTAAAAAGTGACCCCCCAGGCCTAATCAAAATTCCATGATTTTTTTGTGTGATCTAGTATGGTAATATACAATGAAAAATTCGATTCCATGATAAAGCCCCTTTTTCTTGGTCCAAAAACTATTATTTTTAACTTTTTTTCCTCAAAAAATCCCTTTTGACTTAATCACCTTGGTCCATAAGTTCATTTTTTCTTAAAAATTTGATTTTTTCCTTGATGGAGGACCTTAGAAAATTAATTTCTTTTGGACCCACGAATTTTCGAGAGAATTTTTTCCTTGGGAATGAGCCTTTCAAATTTAATCTTCCTTGGGAAGGTCACCTTCTCCAAAAAATTCGTTTTTCCACTCGGAGAGAATTTTATTTTCTCTCAATCTTATTTTTTTTGACTATTTTCTGGCTAATTTATTTTGCCCTTTTTTGCCAGAAAACCAAAAATAAAAATAACTTGAGGGGATAAACATAGTTTCAACCCTCAAAAGGTGCCTAAACACAAAGTTGAGGTGTAGAGGTTCTGATTATGAGTACTCTACCCCCTTCAAATTTTACAAACATTTGATTTTACAATTTAGATCCAAATAATTATTAAATTTCCGACCAGTTGGAAATTTTGATAATTAAAAATGGACACTGACTTAACCAAATTCTGCAAGAATCAAGACATGATCTAGTATGATAATTATACATAGACTCGATACACTAGAATTCACTTAAGACATCACCATCGAGCCCCACCCTAGCTTTGGGGGTAAATTTGGGAGAAAAACTACGCTAATTATCTAATTGTTTAAAAATACAGATAATTAGTTGAGGTTAAGAAAACTTCCTAGGATGAAACTCGTTGATGAAAATTCCTAAGCTTACCTAGGTGTGTTACATGGATTCATAGTCATACTAGAATCATTTTTACAATAAAGGTCCACGGGGCAGCATAATTTGGGTTTACATGACTTGACAAATTGATGATCTTTGGCTGCTTGACTGCTCGAGCATGATGGAGTGCTTTGAAAAAAAGGTATGCTGCTATACGGTGGTTGACATGGGGTGGTCAACAGGAGGTTTTGGTGTTAATTTCATGGATCTCTCTTTCTTGGTGCTGTTGGCGGTGCATTCCAGCCAACAGGAGCATCAAAGACTTGTTAGAATGTACCGCCAACAGGTACATCAAACGCTTGTTGTGATAGTTATAGACATCTACGAAGCTTTCAATATTGATCCACTTTAGGGGTAAGTCTACCTCTTGGAAGGAAGACATTCTAGGGTTTCTTTCCTTCATTTTTCCATTTGGAAATTTATGTAATATATGCATAGGTCGATTATATATTTGGAATAAATAATGATATACTGGTGGCATATTAATTTCTAAGTATTCACTTTGTTATTAATCTATAAAATTGAAAGTTTCTGGTAGTAACTTTCTCTTCTCAGGATTTGCTGCTTTTCATTTTGAGGCTAAATTATTGTGACTCCAGGTTATTGTTTTACTCGTCATTTATGTGATTGGTGTTCTCTTTTCAGGTTGTTGGTACATTATATACCCACCACCAGAAACTTGTTATTGTTGATACCCAAGCTGCTGGTAATGACCGAAGACTTGCCTCCTTTATAGGTGGGCTAGATCTCTGTGATGGTCGTTATGATACCCCAGAGCATTCTTTGTTTAGGACTCTTAAGACTGTACATAAAGATGATTATCACAATCCTACTTTGATGGTAAGCTCGGATAATCCACTTTATTTTCTGGTTTTTGTAAAAATATAATACTTGTGCACATGCAAACTTCTCCAGATTGTAGTCAACTGTAATATTTTATTTTTCTATACCTAACTATTTGCAATATTGTGGTCTTTATTTGATTTTTGTAATCACATAATGTGTTAAATATATAATCCTTGTTCTCTCTTTACAACAAGAGAGGCCTTTTCTATGTTGGTTTTGTAATTGTTGGAAAACAAGTTATTTTTCAGATAGCTTAACTCCTTTACATTTAACCTTGCCTTATTATTGCCCCTCGCTTTCCATGGTTTCAATTTCTGATATTTTTCGCAATTCACGTATTTACTTTTATGTAGAGTAGCATCAGTTCATCACAAAGAATATTCAATTATTTTGCATTTAGGATACAAAAACTGTAGTTCTCTAGTGAGTGTCAT
>APFE030429046.1:4927-25684 GCA_000404065.3 Pinus taeda
AAATAAACAATGTGAGAGAATAACACATAAAACACATATACACAAAGATTTTCCCCTGGATCCCAAAACTGGGACTACCAGATTGATTTTTCATTATATTCCTTTCAATGTTACAATACATGTTTATACATGCCGAAGCAACAATGCTCAGGGCTTTGCTCAATCGCTCAATTCTCAAATGACCAAGTGTTGTTTGCTAGGCAGCCCTTTGTATTTTACAGTGCCTTTTGAATTCGAATTTGACCGTTCCCCCCAATTCCGGTCCATTAATGCTTTCTTGGTAGTAGAGTTTCCCAAATTTTGCCCATAAATCACGTCTTAAATTCCCGCCGCCCACTCCATTTTGCCTCAAGTCGAGCATCCCATCATGAATAGCGACTTCAACGGTCACTTCCCAGCCAACCTATGCGGTAGCGCAACCCTCTATGTGCTTTCGTGGACCTTGTGACTCTCTTCTTCTGCAAACATCCCCAATATTGCATAGCTCCCAGGTAGAATAATTTATAGTCCCGCACTCCCTTCCAACTACTGAGAGCGTTAAGACTGTCCTTTGTGTGGCTAGTTAGGTGGTCACACCACTTTGGTGGGGCTCCATCCTATCCTCCACCATGATTTGTGGAGAATCCCTACCTTCTATTGTTGTGGTCAGCACTGCGCACTTCACCACTTGCAATGCGCTACCCTGGTTATGACGCTTGGTGATATGTGGTCCAAGCCAAGGCATCAGACTAACCAATACATGGCGATAGTTCTCAAACTTCTTAGTATGATCATATGCACCTTGCCTTACCATCCTATTTTTTTCAACAAGAAACGCTTCCTTTATCTTGTCCTCCAGCTTCTTGACCTCCACGTCCATCAAAGCACTTTTCTTCCTTAATTGTACCATTTCTTTTTCAAGTTTGCGGAGCCTAAAGTTTCCCCATTGGATTTCTTCCTCAAGTCCAATGTGTTATGTTTCTTGCAGTTGTGTGATTCCTTCTTTCCGGGCTGCACAAACCATCATATCTACGGGTGCTGCTATGCACAGACTAGGCTTTTCATGATCCATAGGGATTACGGCCTCTGCTTCATACTTCAGCTTTGGAAGTGCTCATGTGGTCAGGGTTTTGCACATGGTCCTATAAGCCCATAGAATCGCTAGTACCACAGGTCCCAGTTAGTGCATCTCACATGGTGGACTGTGTTCAGTACTTTGCACACTTTGTCAAAGGCTTCCAAACAGATAATCTTTGGTGTGCTTAGTCTTATCATACTTCGTCGTTTGTGCCCTCTCCTACTTGTTGGTCCCATTTCCTATCGCGAGGACGATGTGCATTTGTGCAGGTTGTGTACCATACGTCTGTACCCATCTGGAGAGGTGGGAAAACATGCTATTTCATTCATCATACCTTGCTTTCATACACATCTAAGGCTTCCCAAATTGTAGTCGCATCCTTCTTCTGCATTCTTGCCAATCCTCAAAATTTCACTACTGCGTACCCCACCATATTGTGAGCGTAGCATGCAGTGCCCATTTTAGAGCATCGAAACGCTGCTATTCCAATACTTCTCTTTCAAATTTTTTCAGGAAATCATCTACTGTGGTCAGTCCATCATACATAGGCATATCTCTTGCCTTTGTTGCTAAATATCATGGTGACCTTATCATCATGTTGCAGTTGAGCGCGGTTACCTAGTGTAACTAGTTCTGCCATCTTCTTATCTCCTTGTCTGAATCTGAGGTGCAAGAGCTTTCGCACTCCCACAAAATCCTACCATCCACCGTTGGATTTACCCAATCCTAATATTGAGTGGTTATCTTGTAGATACAGTCTAGATCATCGTCACTATCGTAGTCTCACGTCAGCTCTGTGTAGCGTGATCCCTCTGCAGGGTCTAGGAGTTCCACTATGTGTAGTGACTTTTTCTAAAAATTCATCCTGTACTTCTTTAGATTTATCACTCCATTCATATTAGTGGACCAATCTATTCCCAATAGCGCAAGATATGGATTTTTGTCATCAACAATCTCTATCACTTCGAAATCTGCAAGCGCGCATGCATCTTCGATAGCTACCATTATTCCCTACCATCTTCCCATCGGTAGGATCTTTTGTTGGTTTGCCATTCGCAATTAAATAGGAGACCATTGCAACGCAGGCCTACCCATGCACTCCTACGTCTGCTTTCGTAGAATGTTCACGCTCGATCCTAGATCCAAAATCACTTGATCCATTTCATATTCCCCGATTTTCATAGTCAATCTCATCTCCCTTCCTGTTCATGCTGGGTGCTTTCCGAGCTTCTGAACTACGTGCAATTCTCTGGGTCCTACACATCTAGTGATGAGTTCTTGCAACCCCTTCACTACTTTGCCATCACACAATAGCTTCAAGCATGTCTCCAGAAAGGTAGTGAGCATTGATGGGTCCATCTTTGGTTCTAGTTTGTCTTTACTACCTGAAGTGGAGGCCTTCATGAAACTCTTCTTAGCTTCCATGAACATCTCCTTCCCGCACTCCAAATTGAACTCTGGTTCCTTTTTTGGAGCCTTGTAAACCCAGTCACTCTCTTTGGGATGCTTTCCCTTGTCATCTCCTATCATGATACTACTTCGGAGCATGATGTTTACATTTGGGTCCTCCTTGCATGGCTCAGATCTCATCATTTGTAGGTTCTAAGTCGAGGGAGGCTAGAGTGTTCCTTTATCACGCAACCTCGCAATCAATGTGGGGCAGTCCTTTGTCTCATGATCAAACTGGGTACAATATAAACATGATGCTCTCATCAAATTTGTACAATCTCAAGCATAATTCCCTGGCCCTATGCAATTGTAACAGATCAGCTGTCTGTGACCCCTTCCTGGTCCCATTCCACCTCGACCTTGTCCACACCCTTAAAATCCATTACGCGCCATCCCTATATTTTGATCAGGGGCATGTGTTTTGGTCTAAACTCTGTAGGTAGGGGTCTGATCCATCATCAGTTCATAACTTCTATAGGTATGCTCATTGTGGCCTACTGACCCGCAGAAATTATAGAATAACTGCTTGGACGTCTGCGTGTACTTCTGTAATAGATGTCAGTTATCTGTAGCATGCTTCCCTCTTATCTGAAAAATCACACACCATAATGTAGGCACTGCACTTGGTCCTGCTTGTGCCTCTGGTCTTAATGGCATTAGCCCTCCTTCTGCTAGGTAGTTCACAAAGACTGGACAATGGTCCTTGTCATGTCCCTGGCCTTTGCACTTTATGCACCATATCTCCTTGCACGCTTATGGGCAAGCCATCTTGTCTTGTTTTAGGATCTGCATATCAAGACACAAGTTTTTCAACTGTGCGTGGATCTATTGGACTCCTAAATTAGGATCTTGTTAGGGTCTTGTGCAGTCTCATTGCGATCTCCAAAGCCTCAGCCTCAGTTGACAGCTTCTATTGTGACAACGCGTTCCTTAGATGAGGCGTTAGTGACACTACAAACCATGCATGGTGTTTCCCATCCATCAAAGTCATTTTGGCTTCATGAATCATACACTTCAATCTCTAATCCAGCTCCCAAGGTGTCTCACCTAGAAGCATCACGATTTCCGTAAACCCGATAATCGACTGTCTCTGATTTTGGCCTAATAAATTCCCTGTTTAGCATAGCTTGGATATTCGCGATCCCTGCTTTTGGATTGTCATTGGAATTCTTAATGTATCACATGAGTGCACAATACTACAAGGTGCTAACCAGCTTTTCCTTCTTTATATTATCATCCTTGACTCCTTGTGCTTCCCATATAGCCTTTACTACGAACCAAAATTGGTCTGGATCATCATTCCCTACTCCTATGAATACCGGCAACTTTATTGCACTCGCCATTATGAACTGTGGTGGTGGTGGAGGTGGTGTGGGCAAATATGGGGGTGAGGATGGTGAAACTGGTGGTGGTGTAGGTGGGGGTGGTATGTGTGGAATTTGCTACCTTATCAGTCTGATCACACTTCTCGGTGAAACTTTCACGAGTTCTTCCTCGCTTTCTCGCAGAGGTGAAATCAAGGGACTAGTCTCTAATTCTTCACTACCTTCATTTCTATAGATCCTCCCACTTCGCGTAGCCCCAAACATCAATTTATTCACATAACCCACTTTTCACACAGTAGCATTTTAATCCAAGTTTTCAAAGATTTAATGTACTTACCTCACAGTCCATTGAGGAAGCGTCATTCTACCTCGTTGTAGCTAATTGACGTATCTACTGGGAACTCAGTGATAAACCCTCCTATAATTCGATCGAGCCAATGGTCTACATCGTGCGTAATCTTATCTTCCAATGCTTCTAGTCTGTGAACCAACTCTAGAGTCCACACAATAGGTCTGTCGAGCCTACACCTTCCTTGACCCCTTCTCACTTTGTAAATATTCAATTTTCAGCTATATTTGTGTGGGTAATTAGTTATTTTCTGTCTTAGGAAATAAAGTTGTAAATAGCCTTCTATTGGTATTTACTATATTGAAAAAGTCACTCAAAAGAAAATAGTCTTAATATTTACTTTTGATAGATGGAAGCCTTGAAGGAAAAGGAAAGTTCTAGGAAATTAGGTATAATTAAATTCTGAAAACCCTTTTTATTTTTGTGAAATCTTCTCAAAACTTGAAAATATTGTAAATCATTCAAAAGTTTTAGAAGCCTTAAAAAGGTTATCAATAGAAAGTAAAGATCGATTCAATCTTAGCATCTTCAACTCTCAAAATTGTCATCCACATTCTCTTAAGGAGAAAATTATTCACTCCATCCATCAAAGTCTATGATTTTTCAAAATGTAATTCTAAAATATATTTGATATAAAAGATAAGAGGTCTTATCATAAGCCTGTTTACCATGTTCATAGGGAACTAGTTCAACTGACATTACCAACAGTGCATACCAAAATACGGTAATGGCTTATAATTATAAGACAAGGGGTCTCATCACGAGCTAGCTAAATTACAACCAGTGAATGGCATTGTCAACAGCTGGCCACCAAACCAGGACAATGGCTTTTTATCTTACAAAATAAAGAAATAAGTAAAAAAGAAAATGTAATATAAAAAATGTGGAAACATATCTTTTGGATTCATTTTTTTAAATTATACTCTGAAATGGATGGAACAATGAATGATTAAATGGTTAAAAGGTAACCCTGTCGAGACTATGGATGTTTGCTGGCAGCAGTGGCTCTATCTGTGACAAAGGAGTCATTATACAAGCTAAGTTGGAGAAGTCTCTTGTTTTATCATTATCAGCCAATTAAGGTTTACTTAAAACTTAGAATGTATTTAATTTTGAAATGAAAAGGAGATAGCAAGAATACTTTTCATTATATTCAGAATTTATGATTACCTAGTTATATTAGATTTTCTCTATCAATTAAGGTTTTCAGATTAAGAAAGTTAAAGTATTATATTACTTTCTCAGAGATAACTGTTTCTCCCAGTGAATCACCAATTGTTGTGTTGTACAACAACCCCCCCATTTCTATAAAAAAATTATACACAATCTTAATATGAAATGGGTCCCTTTTAAATAAACTTAGTTAGATGTGTGAATAAAATGGTATTTACCTCATTACAAGAAAAAACTTTATTAAAAGGCCCAATGAGAATAAATCGTTTTATAAATCCTTTTGATAGAAAACAAAGTATTCCTTTTAAAATATTGTAGATAATTCCATATTTGCAATAAAGCGATTGGAGATCACATATCGCAAGAACAAAGGGAACACACATAAAAGCAAGACTTCACCTAATCCCCTGATCCGAAAAGGAAATCGCAATTGGCAATCGGGGAAATCAAATGCCAAAGGTACACAAAACAAAGCCTCCTCAACTCCTATGATCCAATTAAAGTAATTGCAATCAGCAATCGGCCATGTTAATGATACAGGGACATACATAAAATCCTAATCAAATCTCTCGATGTGATAAAGGAAACTGCAATTGGCAATCAGCGAAGTCATATGACAAAAGTTTAAAAGCTTAAACAAATCCCGAATGCGATCAATTAATTGGGCGTGCATCTCAAAAGGTAAATATATGCTAAAAAACAGTTTGCATGCATAATACCCTGCTTCATTATATTATAATATTACCTTTCGGCAATCAGAGATACTCATCACAAGTGCTAAAGCCCTTCCCTTTGAAACTCCCGATTCCAATTTGCGATTTATCGCCAATCACCGATCAATGAAATCTAAAGCACGCTTGAAATAATCATTCGGTATACGATCGATGAGATGGGAATTTATGGTATTATTTACCACGATTGGCAGTTCGAACGACTATTTAATATTACAATTAAGGATGGATCATTTAAAAGATCTCATCCATGGTAATCCTTAACTATATTTCATTTATCATATGCCAATCAATGTAATTCTATTCATTGTCATATTGGCTTGTAGCAGCACTATCTTTGTATTACGATTTTCAACTGTTTGTGTAGAGTCCCTCTAAACCCAGAAATCCAGAGAAAATGGGGAAGAAATCAAAGAAGTCCATAGCAACTCCTATAGCCAAAGAACCAGAACCAAGAAAAAAAGGATTAATCTCAGATACAACGTGTCTTGGTCTGGGAAATACTATCTAGGAAAGAATTTATAATCTGATAAAAGCAGAGGAGCCCGAAGAATTATCAGAGGAAGCCACAACCGATTCGACCAACAAATCAAAGGGAACTCTTAAAGAATTGGCTTGTTCTTATCTTCACAGGATAGCAGCGCGAGCTAAAATCCTGCCATATACTTATGTGGTAAGATGGGTGGTAGACAAAATTCCAGTGTCAGATAGAACATTTTCCATGATATATGGAAGGATATTCATCTCATTCAAGCCTGAAGATCTCAGGAAAATGTATCATCTGCCGCCACCCAAGAAGCGATACAACAAGGCATTCCTAGAAGCATTTGCAAAGGAAAACGACTCAGAGTCAGCCCCAATAAAGCAATCGAGGCATTTCCCGGAGAAACACAAGCACGAGTCATCGGGTAAGTACTATGTTGACTCATTAGCTTCCCCTTATTGATATGCTGGAGATATGATGTGTAGATTGTTAGACATTCAAACTCTTGAAAGCTAAGATATTTTTTCTTGTTAGACATTCAAATTGGGTGTCTAACATGGTGCTAGTAAGGAAGAAAAATGGTGACATTAGAATTTGTATCGATTTCAAAAATCTTAATAAAGCAAGTCAAAAGGATAACTTCCATTTACCAACCATGGAGTGAACTCTCCATTCAGTAGCTGGATCTGAATTAATGTCCTTCTTAGATGGTTTTTCAGAGTATAACCAAATTTTGGTGCACCCTAATGACAGACTTAAGACTACTTTCAGAACCAAGTGGGGAACTATGCCTATCAAAAAATGCTTTTCGGATTAATCAACGTTGGAGCCACATTTCAAAGAGCAATGGACATCACATTCAAAGGTTTGATCAATAAATCATTTGTTGTCTATCTAGATGACATTACTATTTTCTCTATGAAAATATCAAATCATTTACATGACTTGAAACAAATCTTTGAGCACTGCAAAAGGTATGGCATTTCACTCAATCCGAAGAAGTCCTTTTTTCTCTTGACCAAGGTAAACTCTTGGGTTTCATTGTTTCAAAGGATGGTATTTATATTGATCCAGATAGAATCAAAGATATTTCTGATATTCCATTTCCACATAATAAAAAAATAATGTAATCATTTTTAGGTCAAATTAATTTTGTAAAAGGATTTGTTCCAGATTTTTCATAGATTGTTTTACCATTACAAACCATGATCAAGAAAAACTCAGTGTTTAAATGGGGGCATATAGAAAAGAAAGATTTTGATTCAATCAAGCAAGCAATCATAAATGCTCCTACATTAAACACTCCTGATTTTTCAAATCATTTCATTTTATATACTCTTGCATCTGATTCATCTTACGCAGCAGTGCTAACACAAATCAATGATCAAAGCTTGGAAGCACCAATTTCATTTTATAGTTCAAACCTTCAAGGTGCTGAACTTAATTACTCCAAAGTTGAAAAGCAAGCCTTTGTTGTATATAAAGCCATTAAACACTTTAGACCCTTTCTCTTAAAGGCCCACGCAAAAGTTATAGTCCCTTTTTCAGCAATAAGACAGTTACTAGTTCAAAGGGAATTGGGAGAAAAAAGGGAAAATTGGGTCACGACATTACAAGAATATGATTTGGACATAAAACTAGCAAAGATTGTCAAAGGCCAAGGTTTTAGCAAGTTGTTAGCAGGAGCTTCTAATATTCAGGAACATGAAGGGACAAACAATATTGAAGAAATCAATGAGATAAGTACCATTAATCCTGAATCCCAATATGTAGATTTGATATTCTATTTAAAAAATGGATATGCTCCTTTTAATCTTTCCTATAAAAATAAATGTGCCATAAGACTGAAGGCAAAAAACTTCATGATTGTTGATAATGTGTTGTTTAGATGGAATTATGATTCAATTTCGTTAAGATGCTTAGAAAAACCTGAAGCGCAAAAGGTCTTGCAGGAACTACATGATGGTCTAGCAGGAGGACATTTTGGCGCTGATACAACAGCCCACAAAATCATTCATGTTGGGTATTACTAGCCCACCTTATTTAAAGATACTCATGAATATGTAAGGAAATGCCAAACATGTCAAACTACCAGTGGTAGACAGAGGAAGCCATCTTTTCCTTTGCAACCAGTCAACATTGAACAGCCCTTTGAACAATGGGGATTAGATATCATTGGAGAAATTATTACACATTCATCCAAACAGCATAGGTATATCCTTACAGCTACCGATTACTTTACTAGGTGGGTGGAAGCAATTCCTTTGAAGACAGCAAACTCTGAGGCAATCATTGAATTCATAGATCAGTTCATCGTTACCAAGTTTGGTGTCCCAAACACTCTTATTTTTTATAATGCATCTTATTTCTCTAGTAATTCCATACTTAAATTTGCTATCAAAAGAGGATTCAAATTGAAATATTCTGCAAACTACTACCCTCAGGGTAATGGTTTAGCAGAATCCACCAATAAAAATCTTATCAAAATCATTAAGAGAACTATTGATCAAAATCATAAGAACTGGCATAAGTCTTTGATATTTGCACTATGGGCAGACTGTATAACACAGAAGGCCTCAATAGGCACTTCTCCATTTAATCTAGTGTATGGAAAGGAGGATATCATACCATCAAACTTAGTACTTCCATCACTAGCCTTGGTGCAGTTTATTGAAGAAAATCCCTCATCTTCTATTCAATTGAGACATGATCAGATCCTGAAACTAGAAGAAAAAAGGGAGAAAACTCAAATTACACATGCAAAGCATCAACAAATTATTAAGTCTTCTTTTGATACAGCTTTAACAGGTTCAAAACATTTACAAGTTGGTGATTTGGTTTTGAAATGGAACAAAGCCCATGAGGATAAAGGAAAACACACTAAGTTTTAGTTAATGTGGCTTGGACATTCCAAATCAGCAAAAAGATAGGCCCATCTACATTCATATTGCAAGATCTATCAGGAAAGAAATATTCTCTTCCTGTCAATGGGCTTATTTTAAAAAAATTCTTCAATTGAGGAGGTAACCCCTTCTCACTTTATAAATATTCAATTTTCAGCTATATTTGTGTGGATAATTAGTTATTTTCTGTCTTAGGAAATAAAGTTGTAAATAGCCTTCTATTGGTCTTTACTATGTTGAAAAAGTCACTCAAAAGAAAATAGTCTTAATATTTACTTTTGATAGATGGAAGCCTTGAAGGAAAAGGAAAGTTCTAGGAAATTAGGTATAATTAAATTTTGAAAACCCTTTTTATTTTTGTGAAATCTTCTCAAAACTTGAAAATACTGTAAATCATTCAAAAGTTTTAGAAGCCTTAAAAAGGTTATCAATAGAAAGTAAAGATTGATTCAATCTTAGCATCTTCAACTCTCAAAATTGTCATCCACGTTCTCTTAAGGAGAAAATTATTCACTCCATCCATCAAAGTCTATGATTTTTTAGAATGTAATTCTAAAATATATTTGATATAAAAGATAAGAGGTCTTATCATAAGCCTGCTTACCATGTTCATAGGGAACTAGTTCAACTGACATTACCAATAGTGCATACCAAAATACGGTAATGGCTTATAATTATAAGACAAGGGGTCTCATCACGAACTAGCTTGTTCAGTTAAATTACAACCAGTGAATGGTATTGTCAACAGCTGGCCACCAAACCAGGACAATGGCTTTTTATCTTACAAAATAAAGAAATAAGTAAAAAAGAAAATGTAATACAAAAAATGTGGAAACATATCTTTTGGATTCATTTTTTTAAATTATACTCTGAAATGGATGGAACAATGAATGATTAAATGGTTAAAAGGCAACCCTGTCGAGACTATGGATGTTTGCTGGCAGCAGTGGCTCTATCTGTGACAAAGGAGTCATTATACAAGCTAAGTTGGAGAAGTCTCTTGTTTTATCATTATCAGCCAATTAAGGTTTACTTAAAACTTAGAATGTATTTAATTTTTAAATGAAAAGGAGATAGCAAGAATACTTTTCATATTATTCAGAATTTATGATTACCTAGTTATATTAGATTTTCTCTATCAATTAAGGTTTTCAGATTAAGAAAGTTAAATATTATATTACTTTCTTAGAGATAATTGTTTCTCCTAGTGAATCACCAATTGTTGTGTTGTACAACAACCCCCCCATTTCTATAAAAATTTATACAAAATCTTAATATGAAATGGGTCCCTTTTAAATAAACTTAGTTAGATGTGTGAATAAAATGGTATTTACCTCATTACAAGAAAAAACTTTATTAAAAGGCCCAATGAGAATAAATCGTTTTATAAATCCTTTTGATAAAAAACAAAGTATTCCTTTTGAAATATTGTAAATAATTCCATATTTGCGATAAAGCGATCGGAGATCACATATCGCAATAACAAAGGGAACACACATAAAAGCAATACTTCACCTAATCCCCCGATCCGAAAAGGAAATCGCAATTGGCAATCGGGGAAATCAAATGCTTTGTACACGAAACAAAGCCTCCTCAACTCCTATGATCCAATTAAAGTAATTGCAATCAGCAATCGGCCATGTCAATGATATAGGGACATACATAAAAGCCTAATCAAATCTCCCGATGTGATAAAGGAAATTGCAATTGGCAATCAGTGGAGTCATATGACAAAAGTTTTAAAGCTTAAACAAATCCCGAATGCGATCAATTAATTGGGTGTGCATCTCAAAAGGTAAATATATGCTAAAAAACAGTTTGCATGCATAATACCCTGCTTCATTATATTATAATATTACCTTTCAGCAATCAGAGATATTCATCACAAGTGCTAAAGCCCTTCCCTTTGAAACTCCCGATTCCGATTTGTGATTTATTGCCAATCACTGATCAATGAAATCTAAAGAACGCTTGAAATAATCATTCGGTATATGATCGACGAGATGGGAATTTATGGTATTATTTACCACGATTGGCAGTTCGAACGACTATTTAATATTACAATTAAGGATAGATCCTTTAAAAGATTTCATCCATGGTAATCCTTAACTATATTTCATTTATCATATGCCAATCATCGTAATTCTATTCATTGTCATATTGGCTTGTAGCAGCATTATCTATGTATTACGATTTGAAATTGTTTGTGTAGAGTCCCTCTAAACCCAGAAATGCAGAGAAAATGGGGAAGAAATCAAAGAAGTCCACAGCAACTCCTGTAGCCAAAGAACCAAAACCAAGCAAAAAAGGATTAATCTCAGATACAACGTGTCTTGGTCTAGGAAATACTATCTAGGAAAGCATTTATAATCTGATAAAAGCAGAGGAGCCCGAAGAATTATCAGAGGAAGCCACAACCGATTCGACCAACAAATCAAAGGGAACTCTTAAAGAATTGTCTTGTTCTTATCTTCACAGGATAGCAGCGCGAGCTAAAATCCTACCATATACTGATGTGGTAAGATGGGTGGTAGACAAAATTCCAGTGTTAGATAGAACATTTTCCATGATATATGGAAGGATATTCGGCTCATTCAAGCCTGAAGGTCTCAGGAAAATGTATCATCTGCCGCCACCCAAGAAGCGATACAACAAGGCATTCCTAGAAGCATTTGCAAAGGAAAACGACTAAGATTCAACCCCAATAAAGCAATCGAGGCATTTCCTGGAGAAACACAAGCACGAGTCATTGGGTAAGTACTCTGTTGACTCATTAGCTTCCCCTTATTGATATGCTGGAGATATATGATGTGTAGATTGTGGGGACAACATGATTCTGCGAAATTCACTATAGAGATGGTCCCCCTAATGGAAGCTACAATCAATGGTTATGTTATGGATTGGGCAAATATTTTGTCTGATAGACTAGCCACAGTGATGTTAGAGTACAGAACAAATGCATATAAAACTTCCCGGACCATTCCCCCTTTCTACTACAGTACATATATTATGGATACTATTTTCTTTAATTCTGAATATCGGTACTCGGATGGAAGTGGACTGACCAAGATCTAAACCCAATTCATATTTATCATAAGTAGTTGTGGAAGGCACGCTACAAAAATCACCTGTATAGAATTTGCAATGGTTTTATTTTACCTGTATAGTATTCTATTTTCAATAAGCCTGCCCCCAGGATATCCCAGGAAGCAGAAATTGACTTGACAATAGTAGGTAATTGGTTTGGGGAGGAGAAATTTACCTATGTAAGGCTTTTTGGTAGCCTCACTAAACCCCATGTTCTCCCCGTGTATGTTCCTGATAAATTGTTAGCTCGGGAATTGGCTTATCAAATAATAGTGGAAGGGACATCCAGAACCCTTAGGGATTCAAAGAAACATGTGGCCTATATTTCCCTTACGATGAGTCATTTTCACTTTACATGACTACAAGCATGCAGAGAAAGAGGCAAAAAAGATTCAAATGCTGAATCTTGCCACAATTCCGAATAGGCAATATGATCCAAGAAAAGTTGCTCATAACGTCACATATCAAGCCAAACTTGCCAAGTTTGAACATGAAGCAGATGACTTCGATAATTTATTTGCTTCAGCTGAATCAATATTTTAGGTTAATGGATTGGCCAGGATCAAGTATGAAGATGAAGGGTTAGAAACATTCAATAGGCTCAGAGAATAGAGGTTACAAACTCTACCTTTGGATCTATTAGCTACAACCCGATAGTCCAACCAAGTGAAACTAAACAAACAGCTGCTGACAAAACTCTTGCAGTAGAGAAGGTTCTTAAAAAATAAAAATTACCAGAGTAGGAGCAAGGACAGGCAAAAAGCAGTGAACTCATTGATTTAGACATTCATATTGATCCCAAATTGCTCAAAGAATGACAATAATTTGACTCAATCATCAGTAATACTAAGAGCCTACAAGGATTTAGCACACCTAAGGTGGCAACCAATCAAAAGACAACAACTAATAAAGTTTCGACTGAAGGAACTAGCGGCCCACCCATGACTCAAAAGGATGTAGAGATAATTCCAGAGAACCCATCAGCTGAAATTGTTCTACATGTAGAAGAAATACCACCTTTGGATGTCTTTTATAGCCCTAAGCATAGGGCTGTAATAAAGAGGCAAAGGAAAAAGAGAAAAATTGATCAATCTTCTCTTTTGCCTTCACAAATGGAGATAACTAATGTGGTATGGAGAGAAGAAGTCAATCCTTCCGAAGATCTTACTAAACTCTCTCAGTATGCTGGAGCATACACAGCAGTTAATATGGACAAAGAATAGGAGGTAAGCAATTTTCTTAAAGAAAATGTTCAAGCAATCATTTCACTAGAGACACAGGTACAAGAGAAGTAGCAGAGGATAGAGCAGTTAGAACAGCAGTTAGACGCCCAAAAGCAGTCAAATGATCAATTAAACGAGCAATTGCTCAAAGCAAAATAGAGGATTGATCAACATGAAATTCAAAAGCAACAGAAACTATCTCAATCATTGAGCAAGCTACGATTATTAAATGAATAGTTGAGCAAATCAAAAGAAGAACAAATTGCTCAGCTGTCATTGCAAATAGAAAGGGTCAAAGGATATCCCCAAGTGGGAGAATTCAAATCAGAAGCTCTCCAAATTACTAAAGCATTATCTAATCAGTTGAGCTTATTTTGTCATAATATCTCTCTCGCCCTTCCCCTATGTGAAATTTCATCATCTATGATTGATAAGTCAGTTGATGCGAGACAGAAATTGGAGCAAGCAGATGAGAAATTAATAGAGTTTCTCTCTTGGCAAGAAACCAAGGAAGGACAAGCTACAAATCTACCCCAAATTCTAGAATCGCATAAAGAAATCTTATTCCTTGAGTGGCAATCTCCACTGATGAAAGCAGAAAGGGCAACATCAAGATGTAGATCAGCGACTAGTAATTTGGTTGAACTAATTAATGATACTCTCTATTTGTCAAATTTAATTTTAGAATGTTCTCTAAGGAAACTTCCATCGGTGAAGGCATTGGAACAGACATGGAAATAGGAGCTGGAGAAAAGGGAAAGATTAATCGCAGGCATTCAAATTTTAACATAGGGAACCTTTTGGTTCTTCCTTGTTAAACCATATAGTTAGCAAATAGCAATACAATCGATTACATGATTCCAGAAATTACTAATGCTACATATACTACCTAGTTACATTCGTGCATGAGTCATCCTCCAGAACTACGACCAATGCTCACCATTTACCGGCTCAAGCCACAAGATAGTCAGCCGAAATAATGAACCATTATGACCGACTGCAAGCATGCCAATTTCGGGGAGATTTTCATATATTTGTGATTTGGTTATACCAGCACATAACATTTTTATTTCATATTTAGTTAGTCTAGATAGTATTTATAGACCCTTTCATGTTTTTAGAAAGGGTCCTCAAATTTTGTATTAAGACTTGGATCGGAAGTTGCACTACTGTGCTTCTGATATATATTTTTTTATAAAAACTGGACCTGAATTCTGAGTTTTAATGAAGAGTACTTTTATGTGATATGCACTATTGCTTCTTGTCAAAGTATTTCCAAGTTGAAAGGCAGAATCTAAATGCAATTTATATTGGAGAAGACTCAAACACATATGGTACTACTATCTATGTTTTTTCTTTATGCTTTTATGTGGATCAGCATTTATTTATTTTACTATTATTGATATATGTATGTGTTTTCACAGCAATTCTTTGGCTTATCACTATTGAATGTTTAAGAGTTGTTATTTTTCATTCATATTTATGTCAATGATATATAAAGAATAGTGTAACAATGTTTTAATTATTACTTTGTTCAACTACATGAACAAAGTAATTATCATATGAATAAATGTTTTTGTTTATAAGTGGAGTCATCTATATGCCTACTTGTCAATAAGAATCATCAAGAATTACACTAAAAGGAAAGACTTCCCGGGATAGATTAGTTATTTATATTGTTGCATTTTAGAATAAATCATCCATTATTACCATTAGACATTAGAAAATCAATTACTTATCCATCCCATTTATAACTCATTAGGAAACTAGTCCTATTATATCCAATCGGAGCCACCACACCAAATGGAAAAGGAACTACCTTTAAGGTCTGGACCGGGTGGTTTTCCCCGATATTGATGCAACAATTTTCGAAACCTCAACAAGACCACACGTGCCCCAGATTGGATCGAACCCCAACCTATAGACTGGATTGGATCTGTTGGAATATATTAAGTATGGAGATTGAACGAACCACCAAAACATATATTAAGCGTGGAGATTCAACGAACCACCAAAACCGCAGATTATTCAACGGACCACCCACACCGCAAATAATGATCAACATTAATAACAAACCACTGAGACCACAAAGAACCACCACACTACAAACAATAACAAACCACCGAGACCACAAAGAACCACCACACTACAAACAATAACAAACCACCGAGACCACAAAGAACCACCACACTACAAACAATGACAAACCACCGAGACCACAAAGAACCACCACACTACAAACAATAACAAACCAAAGAACCACCACACTACAAACAATAACAAACCACCGAGACCACAAAGAACCACCACATTACAAACAAAACCATTGGTACAAACAATAACAAACCACCACATTACAAACAAAACCATTGGTACAAACAATAACAAACCACCGAGACCACAAAGAACCACCACACTACAAACAATATTAATACACACTAGTTTCAATATTTATTCGTAGATATTAAATGTCATACACAAACCAAACAAAACCATTGGTACAAACAATAACAAACCAAACAAAACCATTGGTACAAACAATAACAAACCACCGAGACCACAAAGAACCACCACACTACAAACAATATTAATACACACACCACCGAGACCACAAAGAACCACCACACTACAAACAATATTAATACACACTAGTTTCAATATTTATTCGTAGATATTAAATGTCATAATTCATTATTTCGACCAAACCTTCATCTAATCTGAGTTAGACAATACCATGAGTCAAGTCAAGCAAGTTCCCTAAGGATGAAGGCAACAAATAACCTTTTGCCCTCCACGTGTCAAGAAAATCCTCCTCCATCACCACATATAGACAGTGAGGATATAAAGTGTGATGTGCATGTGGGATAAATTCCTATGGAAAACCAAAACAATAATATTATGATTGAACATGCATGAAGGAATATTGAAATCCAGCAATGATATGACACCATCAGATTGTGATTAGCATGAATCGATGGATGGAATCCAATAACACGCCCCCTTTCCAATTCGAAGTTTAAACAAAATTGAGGGTCCACAATTTTTGGTTTTATCAAAACCATTTTTCATGAGGTGGTAGTGCTGGGTAAAATGCAGAACTCCGCAACATTATACCGCTTACCACATCCAAGTAACCCCTCCACATTTTGTTTGTTTATAATTAAGGTGGTTTTGGAATGATTTCACGTTGTCAAATTGCATTATACTTTGATATTATTAATAAATTAATAATTATTGAATTATATTGGGATTAAATATTTTAAATTCATAGACGCTAGTTTTCTAATAAATCAACTTTTAACAAATAAATGATATATATTATTAATAAATAATTACTTTACATAAATCGATAATTTGAAATACACAATATTTTATATTAATTATTCTTTAATAGTTATTTTTAGCTAAATATAGAATATTTTAATAAAATAACTCCTTACTGCTAATTCCCAAATAGTTATTTTCATTACCTATTAACTAATTCACCAACAGCGAGTTTTTAACGGCTACCTCTGGGCAACGTTGCATCTTTACTATTTATTCCTTCTGATCGATGGATTTCTCACCTTGTCCTGAAGATGAGCCACATTAGTTAGTTTGAAACATCAACCAAATCCTAACAATGTGATTAATCTGAAAGACTTGTTGTAATTAATTCTAAAAACTTTCTTCTATATTATTTTCAATAATACAAAACATAATCTAGACACATCACTTCCAAAAATTATAAGTACATTGGCAACGGTGAAAGGTTTGGACAAATTAGCTAAAAAGAAGAAAATGGTGAAGTTGAACTAAGCTACAGTTTATGTGTTTTCATTGCATGAAAAATAAAACCCACAAGCTCCAATCAATGGTATTTTCTATTATGTAATATATCTTGAGGGCTGATGAATACCATGTAGTTCATTATTCATTTGATTGGCAAGTCATCCATCATTAACACTTCACGAGCCACATTTTCCTTGTAAATGAATGTGCTAGACAAACAATCAAAAAATTACATGTGAAAAGGAGCAAAGAGGTCAACTGGTATGAAAGATTTATAGAAATTGTAATAGTTGGTGCAATAAATGTTGTTTTTATTGAGTTTCCAATTCATCCAAAGATAAAACAAATAGCTTTGCACCAACAACCTATTCATAAATCCATTCAGTAAAAAGTGATGTCTATGATGGGAGTTGTGGATTATGGGCAAACAAATCGATGGTTTCCTAATTTATGTATTGCATCATGAATAATTTTCTCTGTGTTCAAATAAATGGTGTCAGTTATGTGTAATCATTTATTATATTTGAGTCATTCATCATATTTGAAGAAGGGTTATATAATAGTGTATACTTGGTGTATAATTTAAATATAGTTTAATTAAACAAGAAAATAAAAAAGACAAAGATTTCATCACAAAAATAAAACAACTAATAAAATATTGTAGTATCATCACTGAAAATTAAGGATTGTAATTAACTAATATTATTTATATTAACATGTGTGTGTTACTATTAGTTTTGCTTTGACCATGTATTAGTTTGTCTTTAACAAAAAAAATTATGTTGTTTATACATAGTTTAACATTGGAAATTCAATTTTTGTTATTTATTATTATTATTTAAATTTATTTATTTGTAAAATGATTGGTTGAAGTCTTATTATGGGTTGTTTAATAACTTCCATTTCTAATAGTTACTAATTTTTAAATTTTAATTTTATTGCCTTTTTATGTACATTTTTTTTTCATTTTTTCTATTATTTCCATTTTCATGGCTTTTATGTTTTTCTCATATTTTAATTTAAGATGATTTTTAATCATATTAAAAAACATATTTTAAAAATTTAGTTGTAAAAAATATATATATTAACAAAAAATAAACAATAAAATATTAAAAATAAATATATTTAAAGTGTATAATTTTTTTTTTTTAAGCTTAGGTAGGACCTTTTCATTTTTGAGTTTTTACATGTCTGTTATTCACCCCATTTCCCGGGAGGGTAGCACAAGAATCGAGCCCAAGATCTCTGGTTTGGTGAGACTTCATTTCCATGGCCATTGCCACTTGAGCTACCCCTTGCAGACATATTTAAAGTGTATAATTGTTAATATAAACAATATTAATTAATCAAATTTCTTACTTTTTGTGATGACATTCAACAATACAATATTTTATTAGTTGTTTTATTTTTGTGATGAAGTTTTTATGTCTTTTTCTTTTTTCTTTTTTTGTAAATTAGTGCATGATTTTATATTAATAAAAAAAAAATATAACAAAATAATTTATGTCTTTTTTTTTTAAGTTAATTAGCTAATTTAAGCTAAGCAGAAAGTACTAACCTACTATGTATCCTTGTTATATATATAATTGGTTATATTAATTTTTAAGTATAATTTAATATAATATAAGTCACCTTAAATTCAAAATATTGTGAAAAAATTACAATTCATGAAAATAGAAATAATTGAAAAAAAAAGAATAAATCAAAATGTTAATTAATAAGGAAATAAAACAAAAAACAAAAAAAAAATAGTAACTAATAGAAATGGAAGTTACTAAAGAACTCGTAATAAGACGTCAACCAATCACCTTACAAATAAATTAATTAAAAAAATAAAAAGTGAATTCATAATGTTAAACTATGGATAAACATCACAAATTTTTAGTCAAAGACAAACTAATACCCAGTCAAAGAGAAAATTGAATGCATTATCCCATGCTTGCGGTAGGTATAATAAAACTGAGAACATCTTTCTATCAATGTTTCTTCATGTTTAAAACATTGTGAATGTTTTCACCTATGTCGCCAGGAAACGTGGGTTCGGGGACGGGGACGACATTTTTTGAAATAGGATACATGGGTTCATCGGGGTAATATAATAATATTAAATTTTAATAATTAAATTTTATAAATTATAATTAATAATATATATGAAATTTGAATTTGTATATTTTTCAACTTTAAACAAGAAAACTTTAATCATTTAAACATGCACTTCATTGAACATTCAACATTCACATTGAAATTTCAAAATTTATCACCATAAAATTGTTCAATATTTGCATATTAATAAGAATAATGAATCATGATATATGTCCATTGTCATACTACATTCAAAATTTGCCTTGAGGCATCTCCAAACACGAACTAGGAAATTTTAAAATACTAAAATAAAAATAGCTAAAGCCTAATGAACAATGGCTTCCTCAAGCCATGTCATCAACCTCCATGTCACCAACATCACTTAGATCTTCAGCTAGCATGCTCTCCAGGTAGGAATCACTCTCATCTTGAGGCTCTTACTCATCCATAGCAATTGGAGGTAGCTGAGTAAGGCCATTTGGTTGTATCTCCTCTTCCACACACATAGCATCATCTATGTGTTGGTCTCATCTCTTGAAAGGACCCTCCTTGTACCCTGGGTCTTCTCAAGATATGAGACAAAGTGTGCTATGAATGTACACTAAGTTCTCTGCCTTCTTTGAGCCCAACCTATTTCTCTTTATTGAATGAATAAAGGCATAAGTACTCCAATTCCTCTCACAAGATGAAGAACTAGCTACCTGAAATATTAGGGGAAGACCATTAAATTAATTAAAGTTTTAAAAATAGAAACTAAAACTAAAATGAAAATTAAAAAATTTAAAATTAAAATTAATTTCCTATATTTAATTGAGAATTTTTCAAATTTTGAATAAGATGAGGAACTCCAAACAAGCTACCTATCCAAGTAACCATATGGAAAATTGTTGCAACTCAAGAGCATCAACACCATGAAGCCACCACCAATCAATTGTATCCTTCTTCTTGCGTGTATCTGCCAAAAATGCATGTGAACCAAAGACACCTCAGCCACGTGAAATGGGTAAATCGGAACAGATCAACCAAAAACAAAAATGAAATTCGATGGTTGTGGGTTAGTAAAAAGTTTAGGTTTTAACTTTTAAGTTTTTAACATTTGTTAATAATAAATATCATATTATTA
>APFE030429051.1:1599-13802 GCA_000404065.3 Pinus taeda
TACTTCCTTCTTCTTCCATATCTTCAAGCATGATGAAGTTTTCTCCTTTTGGTATGGTGCCCATACTTTATTCCTACATTCCTTTGCTATATGTCCAAGATTGTTACATGCATAACACCTTACATGTTTCATATTCCTTATGTAGAAATCAACAGCTTTGTGACCAAACATATTGCAAGAAAAACAGTATCCCTGAAAGTAATGTGATTATCTTTCTCTGTGATGATCTTGAACCATTCTTCTTCTACATCTGGCTGCAACATGTCCAAGATTATGACATACATAACATTCAACATTATTGATTGGAGGAGTAAAAGATTTTCTTTGAAGTATTTCTTTACTTAGATGTTGATGGGGTTTTCCTCTCATCTCTTTGTTGAGCATTTCATATTTCTCATTAGAGTTCCTGCCTTTCCTTGTGAGCTAGATTCATCTTCAGTAGATTCATAAAAACCAAGACCAGTTTTGATAGCAGGAGACATTTGACTACTAAGAATATCATCCAAAATTTTAGTACTGCCTTGAAATCGTAAGAGCTTATCCTTTTCTTCTAATTTATTATTTAGAATATTTACCTCAATCTGAAGATGCTCTTCCTTTTCACAATACTGCTTCTTTATGTTCTCCTCATCTTTCCTTCCTTCTTCCAACTGATATCTTAATTCAAAAACTTCGTTCTCTTGTTTTTCAATAGCTTGGAGTAGTCCTTTATTCTGCTTCTTTGATTCTTCAAGATCTTCCTTGCGAGCAGATTGTAGCTTCAATCCTTTCATAATAACTAGATCAATCTCTGAGTTTCTTGATGATTGTGCTCCTTTCATTGAATTCATTCCTTAATTATGTCACTTCATCTTGCAACTTTTGAAATTTTTCATTCAATAACTTCCTTACCTTATTTCCCTCCTCTAGTTGAGCTTTTAGTTTGGTAGATTCTTCTTTGGAGGCACATTCCTTCTTGTTCAACAGATCTTGTTGATATCTATTTTTTTCTGTAAGCCTTTTAAATTCTTCCTCTATTTGATATCTTTCTTGTTCACCTATAAGCGCAAATTTAGTTGTTTCGCTATCACTTTCATCGTCTTTAAGAGGATAAATAGATGTATCACTAGAGGATAAAAAATTCATACCTGATAGATCTTGTTCATCTTCATTCTGAAGTGATTCTGAACTCAATGTGATTCTTCCACATATTCCCCAATCCATACACTCACTGTCATAGTTCTTCTAAGATGTCTTCTTCTTCTTAGGTTCTTTCTTCTTAAGCTTCTTTCCCATAGTTCCACGGATATCCTTCAAGCGATCAAGCTTCTACCAAAAAGACTTTCTTTGATACCAATTGTTGGAAATAACACTGAGAGGGGGGTGGGTCAATTAGTATTATCAAATCAATAAAACCTTTTCGTTTCCATACTTAGATACATATACGTTACTTCAAAGCAACTGTGTCTAATGCAACTAGTGTATATCCATAATACTTATGATTTAATTAATCCATTAAATGTTGATCTTTAGTTATTGCATCAAAACTTCATTAACCATATCTATAGTAAGTAGGGGCAGTAAAACAGAATAGATCATCACACACAAGAAGCACACATGAACACGATGATATAAGGTGGAAACCCAATGTGGGTGAAAACCACCTGCTGCAAGTCATATCTATCTTCTTTTAATAAGAAACTTATTTTACAATAGTTTTGTACTGGTGCAGTCTTACACCAGTATGCAGGCTTCTACCTGAAGAAGGCTATAACCTTCTCTCATTCTCTAGACTCTCTTGGAAGGGAGCTACAACCCCCTTAGCTCTTGTACTAGCCGATCCACTTACTAGTATGTAGGTGTTGGTCTACTGAAGTGCTCCAACCTTTACTCGTTCTCCAGCTGCTACTGGAAGGGAGCTACCACCCCCTTAGCTCTTGTACTAGCTAATGTACTAGTACGTAGGTGCCGATCTACAAAAGGCAACAGCCTTCTCTTTCTTCCTCCAGGTACCACGTTTCATAGATTTTCAGACTTGATACGCCTGAAGCACAACACTATAATCTAAAGGCCACATTTCATCCAATTTTCATACTGGACCCATCAATATCATTGAAGCACAAAACAATCAATACTAGCATCATCAATTTCTGAATCACTGAAACACTGAAACCCTGTCAACAACACAGTCACTTGAACATAGAGCAGACTACAGAACTTTTCAATAACAGTCAAACCCAACTACAACTTCAAACAACATACTTCATTATGTATACGCTACTACGATCAATCACACCCGTGTATATACGTGCTTTCGCCAAAGCCAACCCGCATATAGATCTATACATATTCAATCATGACTTTGCGGCTATTTTAGACATCGGTCATACCCAGATCATAACATGCGTACAATAAAACATGTATCAATAATTCAGATCTAGTCTATCCATGATCAAACCATATAAAGATGATTCATTTCAAACCATTTGATCCTGATCTATCCTTAGATATTGTTCTCCATCAACTGGTGAGATCCCTCCTTAGCTGAGCAAGCAATGCATCATAACCCATACCCTGCATACTGGATCCCATACGACATCAGATATTCAAGTCTTTTTCCATGCCATTGCCTAATGATCTTCTTCTCCTTTTATAGTCTTAGGCCTTACTCAATACCATGGACCCAATACTTGGGTTCAACTCTTTTGGATGCAATACCACGGACCAAAACGATCAAATCAAAAACTGTCAGACTAATACCATGAACCAACCATAAGATTTCCCATGTGTGTGCGCTTTTCTCTGCATGAAAGTGCGTGAACTTTTCTCTTCATGAAAGTGCGTGAACATTTCTCTGCATGAAAGGAACTTTTCTCTTCATGAAAGTGCGTGAAATTTTCTTTGCATGAAAGGAACTTTTCTGTGCATGAAAGTGCGTGAACTTTTCTGTATATGAAAGGAACTTTTCTTTGCATGAAAGTGCGTGAACTTTTCTCTGCATGAAAGGAAATTTTCTCTTCATGAAAGGAAATTTTCTCTTCATGAAAGTGCGTGAACTTTCCTCTGCATTATAATTTATCATCTGAGATGAGTGAGTTGCCATCAAGTACAACATATGTATCATAATGCCAAAAATCTCCCCCTTTGGACTTGATGGCAAAGCTAACTTATCATACTGAGAGCTATCATCTGATTCCTTTGAGTTGTCCGGCATCCCATGCATTCTGTCACATCTAATATCTCTTCCATAGATTCATCTAGATATATATAAGTGAGTTGATCTTCTATGACTTGGTTGCCATCAAGTACAACACATGCATCATAATGCCAACACACATCAAGAATTAACAACAAGTTCTCCAACTCTTAAAGGATAACCTCACTTTGGCACAGAATCGAATGAAACAACAAGAAAGTCAACATTGCCACGAAATAAGTTTTGATGTAGGTGACTAGGTATTTTTACGACTAAAACCATACAAACAAATGTCTCTGAAGCAAGCTAAGAAGAATAATAAATTATCAGCCAAGTATTACGGTCCTTACGAGGTGTTGCAAAATATTGGTACTATTCCATAGAAATTGCAGATGCCTACACCTTCCCGAGTACATCCAGTTTTCCATGTTTCATGCTTAAAAAGGGTTATAGGTGACAAGCTTCTAGTCCAAATAGTGTTTCCAAAAATTAACAAAGAAGGAAAAATCATATTTGATCCTGAAGCATTCACAGAAACAAGAACCTGACAACTACAGAATCAATCAATTTAAGAGTATCTCATTAAGTGGAAGAACTCACCCGCTAAATATATGAGATGGGAGAATGAGAATTTTATATAGAAGCATACAAAACTACTCAATCATTGGGGAAAACACTTTTTTGAAGGAAAGGGGAATGTTATGTCCCTATAATACTAGTGTATCCCCCTTATTGTTATTGTTGTGCCCATGTAGGCCACATATTCTTATTGTTGTAACCCATAGAAGCCCACTATTGTTATTGTTCTGCCCTTATATTATTATTGTTTTATAGACTCTAATTATATTGTGCCCCTTAGACCCCTATATATACAAAGGAGATCTTGTCATTTAAATCATTCAAGAATTGCTCATTTATGTAATGTAAAGGAGGTTTCCCCCCTCGAAGAGGATAATTTATAGGTCGATGGTTTATCTATTTGTGAGTTGGTTGCATAAAAAATCATGTTGGAGCCTTCAAAGCTTCATTCTTCTTCTTGATCTCTTTGTATCTAGTAAAAATATCCTATTGAGCTGGAATATGAGATGTAGATGACATAGGTGACTTAGTTGTCTCCTCAACACATGGGAAGGAAGTGGTGGGAATACCTATCAAAACCGTTGTACTTTGCTGTTATGAATCCTTTTCCTCTGAAGATTATTCTTGAATATATATTACTTGAGGAGAATTCTTGGTATTGGTGTTTGGATCCTTCTTTCTGCTATTGAAAACACAAAAATTTGTAGTCTGAGCTCCTAAGTCTATAGAGGACATACTTTCCATGAAATTCTTGATTTCTTTGTCCTTTGGAATAGGAGTTTGCAAAGATGATTGAATGAAAATTTTCTCTTCAACCTCGTGTAGTGTTTTCTTTGTCCACTACTCCTGATTAGCATACTTCTCTATCTCTGGCCTAGGTGTATGTGCATATAGAATTTTCTTCTACTCAACTCTCAACTTCAGAATTATCCCTAATGGATCATAAGACCGTGTGAAGATTGGTTTAAATTTCATCTACTTCAATATTTCCTCCACTTCCTTTGGTGCTGCTATGGTATTTACAATATAAGGCCCAACATGTTGCTTCAATTTAAACTATGCTTTCGTTTTATTTGATACAAAATATAATTCATCCATGTTTAACATCTATCTAGTGTATTTGATAGCGAAAATCCTTATTGGTACAAAAAATGGTAATCTATAGGGAGGAAGCTCACACCCATAGATCTGAATCTCTATATAGTTCTGGTAAATATACAAGTCTCCAAATTTATCCTATTCTAAAAGCTGCAAAACCTAATTGATCTCTGATGAAATCCTTGGTATAGCATCATTGCTATGTAGAAAAAAGGATGTATGTAAAAAATGATCCACAAAATCATTGAATGAATGATCTTCTGAATTCCTTCTGACTAAAGAAGTCTAGTGAATGACGTGTAATGTACTTCCTTTCTTATCCAACTTCTATAGCTAGAACTTGAACCTATCTGTTGGATATAATAACATAAAATATACTAAGACTAATTGGTGTTTGAATGGACCTTCATATTTAAACTTGAGAAATCGCTCATTTATAACATCTAATAAGTATTGGTTGTAATTGAAAAGAATTGAAAGTTTTTGACCAACTAAAAGTATTGATAAACAAATTGACACTACCTCGTCGACCCACTGGTCTATGTGGTAATATAATAGGCGCGCAACCATGGAGATCACTTGCCTTTACATCTTAGTGAAAATAGAAGCAGGATATGGGGGATTTGTTCTAGGCAATTCATAATTTTTAGGCAGAAAACATTCAAAAATATAGGCTTGTTAAGGAAAACTAAGCTTTTTGTATATTTCCATGGGTGAATAATTGGAGAATGGGTGCAAAGAGGCCTAAGGATTTATCTCAAGAGCTTGAAATACTTTGTTGGGTAATTGAAAGCATGACTTCATTGTTTTGGGTGATTATGTCATCTCGATGGGGAGGTACTTGAGGAGTTGGTTGTTGATAAGATGTACCAGACTACTTAAGGGCAACCTGTGATGCTTGTAACATGCAAACACTCATGGAAATAGGTTTAGAAATGGGAGGGGGAAGTATAGGAGAGCACCAAACAATTAGGAATCCCTATAGACTCCGGGTGAGACACTGGTGCAAGGATTTGAAGACTAGTTGTCATAAATTGATGGGATAATGGACTCGTAGGAGGTCACTAATGCTAGCTCATAGTAATTCAAATGATCAATGGTAACAATCTTCCCTTCATGGGAGATGTAGATCTTGTGAAACACCATAGACATAGGAACTGACATGGGATATGTGTAAGTATGACCTAAGAGAATGTTGTAATCCAAAGGGGCATCGATGACTTCAATATCGACATGCACAGCCTTGCCCACAAGGGTCATTGTATAGTTGTGGTTCATGCCAAGGGGCTGGGAGGGGTGTCCATCCCAACCACATAAAGTGATGGTGGAGGGGGACAACTTAGGTGACTTAAGCTATTTCGAAACAAAAGTGGACATGACACATGTGGATGTGCCTTCGTCAATAATGTTGGAAATAATATTGAGAGGGTGGTGAATCAGTATTTACAATTCAATAATCTTTCATTTACCAATTAGATTTATATACGCTACTCTAGTGAAGTAACTTATGTGTGCACGCTATTGTGATTAAAGAAACCATTATATACCTAGAGAAATTATGATTTAGTTAATTTATCATGTGTTGATCTTAAATCAATGGATCAGTATCTTATTATATAGTAACTATGTGTAGTAATAATAGAATAAACCACCACACATAAGAGAAACACATGAACACAAAGATTTAAGGTGGAAAACCAATGCAGGAGTAAAACCACCTACTACTATCATCTATGTCTTCTTAATATAAAGAAAATTGATTTACAATCTTATACTAGTGTAGACTCATACCAATATGCAGGCAGCCACCTACAGAAGGCTACAACATTCTCTCATTTTCTAGCTTCTACTGGAAGGGAGCTACAACCCCTAGCTCGTGTACTAACTAATAGGCTTACTAGTATGTAGGCGCTAACCTATAGAAGGCTATGACCTTCTTTGTTCTTCTAGGGACAATGTTTCATTAACTTTCAGACTGGATGCTCCTAGTACACAGCAACACAATATGAAGGTCTCATTTCATCAAATTTTCACATTGGACCCATCAGAACTTTGAAACTCAAATTGCATCAAACAACATTTTGTTAATATAAATAGTTAGATGACTATCACCATAACACTGTGCTAAACCCAGAAACCTACATCATTAGTCAAAACTAGCTACAACCTCAAAAATTACACTTCATAATGTATATGCTACTTTAATGAACCCAACATACATGTATACGCTACTTTATGTAACAATACCTATGTATACCTTTCAAACTACTCAATCATGCAAACTTTTGAATCAAATATGTACCAACCAATTATATTTTGAACATCTACTGTTAGTTTACAGAGATCTAAATCGTCAATAGCAAAGATAACCCCTCTCACTTAAGCAATCAATCAATCAAACACAAACTCCTTATGCATTCAAAGTTACTTTCAGATCTAAGCAGACTTCATTGACAAACAAGAGTAAAATAACAAGACTGATCAGATAGATCAGTCATTTCTAAATAACAAACTTTTCTTTTGTATACACTACTTGGAAGAGTTGAACCTGCATGTATACGTGCCTTTACCAAGGCGAGCCAGTGTATAGATCTGCAAAAATTAGCTTACAACTTTGCTACTATTGCAGAATTCAAACATACCTAGATCATGACATTTAAATGATAAAACATGCGTAAGCAATCAGATATAGCCCAACCAATATCAAATCATATAATGATAAGTCATTTCAGGTCTCACAATCCTGATCCAACATTGTATCCAAGGTGCACAAAATTTTTCAGATCATATCATAATCATAGCCCCTGCAAAATATACTTCAAATAGAAGTATTCCTAAGAAACCTTTTCACTTGCACACCCGGTCCTTTGATCTTCTCCTCCTTATATAGATTTTTTCCTTCCTCAATACCTCGAACCAAAACAACACTTAGAGCCTATGGTATTCTTTGACAAGATCAAATAACCATTACTTTGCCCAATATTGTGGGCTAATACCATGGTACTGACCCTTGGTATTCTATAAACTTGAATTCCCTTTATTTTCCAATTGATATGTGCTTTTCCTCTTTTGAAAGTGCGTGCATACGTATACACTCTTTTTGTTCTATGAACCTATGTGTATACGTTTCTTTGACATGGTGAACATGCATATACAACGTAAACTATCTGAAAACATCCCTTTCCTTCAACTTCTTGATTATGATCAATAGACCCTTGTTCCAACTTCACATTTTGCTGTATCAATGCCCTGTTACCTCTTAATTGACTTGTTACATTGTGAGTTTTGCTTTTGCCAAATCTGAACTGACCTTTGAGTGAGTTGATATCAAGTACAATACTCATATGATAATTCGAACAATATCACCCTTTGGACTTGATGGCATCCATATTGTTGTTGATTAATACAAGTTGTAGAAACTATTAGAGATATCAAGCAACACCAAAATACTACCCCCTTTGACATCAAGGGAAAAGTGAATACCAAGACATTCTCCCTTGAGATACATGATGGTGTCCATGCTCCCCCTGAGTACATGCATAGTCTACAAAGATATTTTTTAAAAGAATAACATGACTCTATAACTACACTATGTGAGTATGACCTTCCTATCACCAATGAATCACCCAACCAAGTGGGGATACACCAAATTTGAGTCATCCACCCAACCAAGTGAGGATATATCATTATTTATACATGTCTAAAATATAGCAATTATTACATCATCCTTCCCATGCATAGTGGGGAAACAAATTACATCATATGTCCAATATGACTCATTTGAAAATAGACTTTGACATAATGTGACATATTACACAATAGATCTTTACATGAGCTATGAAATAATGAATATCTGAAACCATACCTGAAATCAACAACCATAATGTCAACAATGCAGAATGTTTGTGAAGGCTAATGGTCCCCCTGAACTTGTGCTACCTGTGCATTGTCAACAAACCATCCATGAAGGCATCTTCATTAGTCAAATGAAAATCAATGAAAAAAGCATATCAGTAGACAGTAATCATCAATATCAGACTGAGAACCCATCTCAGAGTCCGACCCACTTTTTTTCTATCAGGAAAGCATACATGCTCCTTTAGACATAGAAACACGTGTACATACGTGACTATCCTTCATGAAACCCGCGTATAGGAACCTTCTTCTGGAAACTAGATTTAGCAGCAAGATGATGCAGAAACTACTCCCAACTTTTGTCTAAGATATTCAAATGTTTCTCCGGGAAGTGATTTGGTAAATATATAAGCAATCTGTTCTTTGGAGGGAACATACTGCAATTTAATGTTTTGTTCAAGAACTTCTTTTCGTAGAAAATGGTAGTTAATGGGTATGTTCTTGGTCTTGGAGTGCTAGACAAGATTTTTCAAAATATTGATGGCACTTGTATTATCACATAAAATGGAGATGGGTGGAGAACATGTGATTTGAATGTCTTGCAATGTTTGCACCATCTAGAGTAGTTGTGTGCAGCAAGATGCAATAGCCACATATTTCGCTTCAGCTGTAGATAAGGAAATCAAACTTTATTTCTTGTTGAACCAAGATACTAACCATGATCCCATATAGAATGCACCTCCACTGGTGCTTTTTCAATCATCAACATTTCCTGCCCAATCTACATTTGTATATGCATGAAGAGTAAGGTTTGTATCTTTAGGATACCATAGACCAAAGTCTTAAGTTACTTGAAGATATCTAAATATTCTTTTTACATCCTGAGGATGTGATTCCTTTGGATTTGCTTGGAACCTTCCAACAGTTCCTACTACATGCATGATATCAGGTCTAGTACCTATTAGATAGAGCAAACTTCCAATCATAGATCTGTAGGCTGGTTGATTCACTATAGGTGATTCATCATTAGAGCTGAGACTACATCCTGTTACCATTGGAGTACACACTGGTTTAGAATTTTCCATTCCATATTTCTTCAGAATCTACTTGAGATATTTGGTTTGTGAAAGAAAAATACCATATTTTGTTTGTTGTACTTATAGACCAAGAAAATAAGTAAGCTCACCAAGTAAGGAAATTTCAAATTCTTGCTGCATAACCGAAGCAAAGCTCCGACTCATAGATTCTTCATTGCTACCAAAGATGATATCATCAACATAAACAACAATAATTAGTATTTTATCATCCTCAATCTTCGTGTATAAGTTGATGTCCATAGATCCTTTTGTGAACCCTTTTTTTGTGGATGTTTGTCAAGGCGATAATACCAATCCCTTGGAGCTTGTTTCAGTCCATAAAGATCCATTTTGATCTTACATACAAAATTTATATCATTTCATAGAATGAATCCTTCTGGTTGTTCAATATAGACTTCTTCTTCTAACTCTCCATTAAGAAAAGCATATTTTACATCCATTTGATACACTTTGAATTTCTAAAAACTTGAAAGAGGAAGAAACATTCTTACAGCTTCAAGTTTGACAATAGATGCAAATGTTTCTTCAGTGTCTATACCTTCTTGTTGAGCATACCCTTTACATACAAGTCTTCATTTGTTTCTAATAACCTCTCTATTTTCATTCAATTTATTCTTGAATATCCATTTTGTTCCTATAACACTTTTATCAAGAGGTATAGGAACTAGTTCCCAAATATCATTCTTTTCAATTTTGTCAAGTTCTTCATTCATTTCCTTAACCGAACATTCATCTTTGTTAGCTTCATTAACATTATGTGGCTCTATGGAGGATAGTAATGCTAGATAACTGGAAGTTCCTACAAGATTTCTTCTTGCCTGTACTCCAGACACTGTTTCTCCTAGAATTTGAGATTCTGGATGGTTCTTTTGAACATACTTGGATGGAGTCTTTTCCCTATCATGTGTACCTTCTTATGATGCTTCATTGGTTTCTTCCTCTATATAATTTTTATTTGATACAGGAAATAATTCACCATCATCCTCATTGTCACCATCCTTTGTCTATTCCAGATTTCTACATGCTTCATCAATTACTACATCAATGCATTCAAGAATTTTTTGAAGTCTCTTGTTATAGCATTTGATTCCTTTAATTCTAGATGACTAAACAAGAAGAATTCCTTCATCTACTCTTGGTTCAAACTGTTGACACCTAATCCTCATCGATTGAGGGAATTGAATGTGAACAGTCATCAAGAAGATGAACTGAACGATCACATTCATGTATATAATAGATAGCTGGCTAATTGAATAAATGAATCAGTTTTCTGGAGTTACTCCTGGCCTGACATGGTATCAGAGCACAGGTCCCAGGTTCCTTTTTTAACCTTGCCTTGTAAATCTTCTGTCCACTACCTGCCTTCTACTCCTCTGTCCACTGCCTGAAGGAGAAACGTTGCCTGAAGGAGAAATGCTGCCTGACAAGAAACACTGCCTGACAAGGAACGCCTGAAGGTAACACTGTTGATATATGAGCGGATTTGATATATGAGCTGGTTTGATATCTGTATTAAAAAAAAAAAGTTGTTGATATATGAGCGGATTTGATATATGACTGCTGGTTCCTATGCGTTGAAAGGAGTTGTAGCTGGTATATGAAACGTTGTTGTGCATAATCATTTAATTTTACTTTGAGATTTCTGCAATTTATTTTTTAAGTAATTACACAAATAAGTAGTTACCATGAAGATGCGGGGTTCATGACTCGGCGTTCTTGGCTGCAACATGAGTTGTTCCATCTGGTCGGATTCTTGAAAGCCGTAGGTTATGGTTATAGCTTCGAATCTGGCCGAGAGAGGAAGTTTCATTCTTAATGACAAAAGGTGATTCAGTTATAATCAAAATTCTGTGAAAGAAATCCCTAGGGACATCGTACCTGGCCTGCGAATTCCCTCGGGGTAGAACGGTGGTATCAGTTGTTGGCGGAGCAATCCTTGTCATATGATTTATCTAAGTCTGTTTGACATCAAAATGGTGTTTCTGGTGAAACGTTGTTGTGCTCCATTGAAATGCTTAAATGTTAAATGCGCAGTTTGAAAAGCGGGTGATTGAAACGTTGTTTGACATGGTTTCATTTGTATAGACTTTGAAAACTGTAAAGAGATATATTTAAATGGTGATTGAAAAGTTGGTGATTGAAACGCTGTCTGACTGTAAAGAGATATATTTAAATGGTATAACAGCAGAAGTTTCTCATACTTTTAGATGCCAAGGATAACAGTAGAAAATTTGACTATATAGCAGCAGAAGTCTTTTTTCATAAGAGTTTTTTTTTCCATCAAAAGTATTAGTCTATCAGCAAAAGTTTTTTTTATATCAGCAAAAGTAATTTTTTACAGAATGCATTCAATCATCTCTATGATAGGAATAGTTCTCACTGGCAAGGAGAACTATCCT